>VXBW01007093.1:433612-466829 GCA_013400375.1 Thinocorus orbignyianus
CCCAGAGAGGTGATAGATGCCCCATCCCTGAAAACATTCAAGGTCAGGTTGGATGGGGCTCTAAGCAAGCTCATCTAGTTGAAGACGTCCCTGCTCATTGCAGGGGGTGTTGGATTAGATGACCTTTAAAGGTCCCTTCCAGGCCAAACTATTCTATGATTGTAAAATGATTAAATGCTGGAAGAGATCCTGACCATTCTCTCCTCTAGGAACACAGAACAAGAGGACAGAGAACTATGGAAGCATAAAACCTAGTAGGAATGCATTGCTCATTGACACCCCTCTTCTAGCTCCTGGCACATGAAACAGACCATTTGACTCCTTCACCCCCCTTTAAAACACCTTTCCTTAATAAAGTGAAACCCATGAAGACTAAGATGGCAAAGGACTGCTCAGAGGGACTTAGTGACTAGAGCCTAGCAGAGCATTTGACCTTCCACCACGGTGGGAGAGGTCCAAGCAGAACTCTTAGAGGAGCAGCACAGGTAATACAGCATCTGAATGAAGATGTTTGATGTTCAGTAGAAGCTCATTAGTGATCAGGGAGAATGAAGCCATCTTTGGTCCTTATGAAGTAAACGCCACTCACATAGGCCAGGAAGAAATCCAGGGGCACCTCAGTCCCCAGATGTCTTAGTTTCCTCCAGTCAATCTTTTCTCTTACCTCTCATCATCTGTCCAGATCCAGCCAGGATAGAATGAGATTGCCAGGGAGCAGCAAGAGCCATTGGGTCACTAAGGGACAGGGAGCCAGGAACAGCATGCAATAAGGAGGTGGGCATCCCCCAGCATGCAGGCAAGGTGAGCAGGGCAGGCCTGGGGGTAGCTGGGTGTGTGAATTACTGAGCACAGCTGTTACAAATTTGTGAATTTACCTCAGCAGAAAGGGAACCAGAAGCCAGCCTTTGCTCTGGGCGAATGGTTGTACCAGCTGGGTGAATGAACTGGCTGTGTAGCTGTTGGTCCTTTAGTTAATCAAAAGAATGTGAATATACTAGCACAGCCCAGCCCAGCCCAAGGTAGATTTTAAAATACAAACAACAAGCAGGAAGAACTCTGAAGGGACCTATGGGCTTCAGTGCATTTCAACCCACATATTCCTTCACAGAGGCTGGAAACACCCAGCATCATGATGGTGAATGTATTATAGAGAGTAGTAATGGAAATCACATTTGTATGTGTGCCTCAACTGCATATCACAATTGTGATACTCTCCTAAGTATGATTTGTATTTGTATCGTGATTTAAGTACATATTCTATCACTCTGACAGATCAAAATCCCATGTACCATAACTTGAAAAAAGCAAAGAGTAGGCTTGGTGTTAAATATTAAATCCTTTGTGCATGGAATAGGTAGAAGAACCTGGTCAGAGACTAGCATGTACCCTGTGAGGAGAGGCTGAGGGGAGGGACTTGTTAATAGCAGCCTCCCAGTTCTTGCAAGGGGTTACTGGAAGGAAGGAGCAAGACTTTTCACCCTGCTGCCTAATTGGATGACGAGAGACAAAGGGCATACATCAAAATAAGGGAGGTTCCAGGTGGATATAAGGAAAAACTCCTGGCCACCATGAGGACAGACAAGCTATGAAACCAGTTGACCAGACAGGTGGCACAGTCCCCATCTTTGGAGGTTTTCATGACCTGAGTCAATAGTCTCGAGCAGACTGGTCTGTCTGATCTCATTGCTGACTCTGCTTTGAGCTAGAGGTCAGACTCTGGCCAGAGAGTAGAAGTGGAGTATCTCAAAAGTCACTGCTGAGTCCATCTTTGTGAACAATCTGGATGATGGCATAGAAAACACCATCACCAAGTTTGACCATGACACCAGGTTGGGAGGAGAGATGTATATGCTGGAAAGTAGAGCCATCATACACAACAGTTTGGAAGATTAAGCCAACAAGAATTGAATATAGCAAAGATAAACATAAAACCCCACACTTGGGCCAGAGTCATTCTAACAGCAGTACAGGATGAGAATGTGACTGGCTTGGGAGCAGCTGTCTCACAAATTAAAAAAAAAATCTGAAACATCCTCTTCTCTGTGCCCTGTCCACAACTATTGACCAATCAGTTATTTCCATTTATCTATAAGGGCTATATTCTGATGCTGTGAGAAGTCCTAGTGGTCTGAAATTGTGATCTGAAAGTGATACTAACAGGACTATTTACTCCTGCTCAAAGGATGGGAACAAAATGTGAAGGAAGTCTCTGGAGGGACTCACTGGATATCACTGTATGAATGGAAATTATTTGCTACTGCTTCCCAGGTTTCAATCTCTTTAGTGAATCAAAGCTAATGTCACACTTCTGTGTTAAACTTGTCCTTATGCAGATACTCAGCAGCAAACAAAAAAAAGGAACACTAAGCAAGAAAATACAATCTGTTTTTTCTTGTTCTGTAGATTATGTTGTTTTCTCCTCTGCATGATGACACTGATTTAACATCAGCACTAGACTAAAGGCTTACTGCAGGGTAAAAACAAAAATAGAAAGTATTTTTCCTCATAGCACTGCTACATTGTGGGAACTCTTCCTTAGTGCTAAAACAACACTGAAAGCCAAAAATAGATTTTAAAAAGGCTTAGACGAAGAGGTTGATTTAAAAAGTGGTGGTCCAAATACAGTCGTTTCTTAGAAAGTCATTAGAAGTCAGAAACTGTATTAGATAGTACACAAGTAATAGTAGACATAAGCATCTGCTTTCAGGCGCTGCTGAAAACAGAATATAGACCCAATCTGACTTTGACCCATATTTGGACCTCTTCTGTTCTTAGGAAGAACCCCTCTATCCCAAAGTATTCCAAATCATGGAAAAATGCATCAAGAAGGCACCCAAAGAGCACACACACTGCTTACAGAACATGACAGTAGGCAGCTCCCTTCCTGAAATGGTTCCTGACCCAGGAAGTATGTTTGCATTATGATAAACAGCAATACACTGAGATAATTCTGCTGGGGGTAGGGGTGGGGAGGGGTGCTAAGTCATCCAGTTGTAGCGCCTGCTTTAAAAGTACTTAAAGGAGAGGATGCTTTGTCCCCTATTCCAGCAGCATCTCATTTTCTGCATAGAAGTATTCTTCTAACACTTCAGCATGAATTCAAGAAAAGGAATTGGCACTTTTAAATTAAACTACCAATCTGTGACTTACTGTGAATAAAGTGAAGAGTACTGCAAAACACCATCTATGACTTTTTGATTATTAAAATTATGTGAAATTTTATGGCAGGTGACAAGATAAAATTCCGCAGCTTGCATTCCTGCTATAATTCATAAGTAATCTGGGATGCTCAAGTCTAAAAATACTTCATATATATACAAACCCACTGCGAAAATCTAACATTTCGAGTGAGAGAGGTCCAGTCCAGGCAGTCCCCACACTGATAAAAATGCTCACATAAGTTTTCTTTCTGCTTATATATTCTTAAGAGGAATTCAGTTCCCAGAACTTGGAGGTTATGGGGTTATTAGGGAGACTACATTTCTAGAGGCTGAGACAGATATAAATAAGAATAAAATTTAAAATGTTCTCTGCAGTGAGTAAGGGCACTTGCCATTAATCTGGCATGGTAGTCTAACCCTGCAGCTCTAACAAACCACTGTATGTGACGAGAGATTTTGATTATATGCCTGCTTAACTAAAGTTAGGCAAAACAAACTCTGACTCATGCAGATGAACAGGTTCCCTAAAACATAATTTGGAAAAATGTCAACTGTGTTCTTCTCAAACAAAGCACCTCAACAAGGATTATAGAGGCAGATTTTTAAAAGATTAATAGATATCACTACAGAAAGACTAGAAAACATGTGTTAGTCTGATAGAAATGATTAAGCATTAACATTCCTTCCTTTAACATGTAATAAATCTGATACCTGCATTCCTTGATTTTTATTTGGTTCCAAGTGTGAAGTTGAGCAAAGAAGACTGCTTCATATGCTCCAGATCTCGCAGTTGCCAAGAAATGATTCACTGTTCTGCTAATCTTTATAAAAGGTCAATACAAAGTGAGTCCTGAGACCACTGTATACAGAAAAACAGCAAATTTCAAAGAAAGATCTGTTTTGAAGAAGCAGATCCATTGAGTACAAAGCAATCAGAAAAAAATATTAAAATAAATGGCTAATACAAAGGACTAGAAAGATATGCAATGGCCTGAAATAAAATAGTCTGTGCCAGGATCTTCAAACCGAGACTCAGGAGAAATCAAAACTTCCACAGGTGATTACAACAAAAACAGAATTTTCAGCAAGTAATGTGCTTTTGTCCAGAATAGGTGGCTTTCTCCTTGAACGAGTCTCCTAAAAGGCATTTTTCTCAATCAGACGTAAAATAGGCTGTACCTACATGGAGTGACAGCAATGAGTATATATATATAGATAGATAGATATGTGTATAAGAAATTACATGTAATTTTCTTCACAGTAATAGGAATTAGAATTTATATACATGTGTGTACATATATTTGATTTATTTTAATGAGCTGGAGGAAGGCACTGCCCCTTCACCTAAATTCCAAGTAGATAAATATATTCTGATTTAAGAAAATATTTGATAGAAGATCTTCTTATGAACTCATCAGGATGCAGTTATATCCTTCATATCTTCATCTAGAACCTGACATAGCATCACTTCAGGTTGCTAACCATCAAATAATTTTTATATGCAAGCAACATTATAAGTGCTTTGCGCTTGCTGAAGAGAGAGAAGAGAGGAAAAAACACACTAAACCCAAGCTGAATCATGCTGCGAGTAGCCACACCTCAAGTCCAGAGTCACACTGTGATAAGCAGTGGTTATTGATACCCTGTGTTTGCTCTCTTTCCCCCCTCCCCATGTGCTGCACTTACTGGTTGCTTTTATCAGGTTTCATTTCCTCGGTTTCTTTATCTCTTTATTACAACACAAGAGGCACCTTCTTGTAGAAAAAAATACTCAGGAAACCGTTCTCACCTCAGATAGTTTCATCCTAGAATGGTCTGCATGGTCACCATGGGCAAGAAGAAAGGAGCAGAAGTTGCTGCCTACTGTGATTAACGCTTCGTATAATTGTATGTGGCACCAAGATGCTATTCTCTTGTGAGCCTGCAAAAGCTGTACAGAAGAGTGAAAGGAAGATTAAATCTACAACACACTGGAATCTGCAAGCCTTTTCCTATTACCATGGTATGAATGTGGAAAAAAGGATCCCTGATGCTCAGATAGCCGTACACAGCCACTGCAATATTGCAGCTGGTTGGATGGAAACTCCTTCGGATAATAAGCAGATGATAAACAGGCAGGAAGATCAACTCCTTTTATAACTTAATTCAAATCTCCTCTCTCTTGCCTGCAGGATTCTTCTAGTTTTCACCTTCTTCTTTAGAACCCTTTTATATCAGATTCTCTCACCCAGACAAAGAGCAAAGTCATTTACAATGGTAATAGAAGGCTGATTAGAACAAATAACAAAGGCTGTAGTTTCAGTGAGTTAAAAAAAACTTTAAGAGCATTAAACAGGTGAAAATCAGGCAGGATCTACTTATGTCAATAGACTCCTACAGTGGGTTTCAAGACAACCGTTTCCTTTCCACAGGACTCTACGTGTTTCCTCCACCATAGTGATACCAGCCTCAAACTCCACCACAGAAGTGTGCTGTTAAGGGTTAATGTGGAAAAGGCCAAGCAATTTACTCCTGAGGTGCTTGCAAAATGACAGACTATAACACTCTCACTCTGGGCCTTTACAAGCTGAGCAAAGTAACTAGGCTCACATTTGAAACTCTCACCTCCCCAAAGTATTCAAATTACCCGTTAGGCTATGCTTGGTGCTGGTCTTGGTGGACAGGGACAGGAAGGGTAAAAGTAGTTTTTCCTGGATACCATGCAGTTTGCATTCTGCCCTTTGCTGATTGTAAAGAATATTCCAACGCCCTACAGAGAGAAAGAGCAGGAAAAATGGTTGGAAGTGGGCCTACAGCCAGAAAGTTATCCATAGACTTTCAGACGACATCTCATTTAAGCTGATGAAACTCACTTTCACATGAGTTGTGACATAACGGTGGCAGGAACTGACAAGTGTCAAAATCTTGCTGAACAAATAAGATTTCAAGTCCTATCCCTCTGTACCGAAGAAGAGCCAGCAAATATTACGTATTTATCCTGCTTTTTCCCATGGCACTGACTCCTCTCAGCAGCTTCATTGGCACTCTGTAAGTATGTCCAAGTCACACTTTCACTTAGAATACCTGCTGCTATTTAAACTGCACTTTTCATGGCTTTCCCATAGGGATGGGACACCTTTCTAAATATCACTCTACTGTGGGGAATAGTTACTGGATGCTCTGCCATTAGGATCAGGGTTTCTGTGTGGATGCTTGAGCTCAAGAAACAATGTCTTGTGTTAACCAGGAGGCCAAGAAATTATTTTCTTCACTGGCCAGAACCTCTCTCATTTCTTTTTTCCAAGGTCTCACCACACATCAGTGACTTAAGGGATCAGACCAACAAGAGTGGACTTGGGCACAAAGGAAAAATACTGGCAAGAAACAGATAGATTTAGGTATCGCTAGATCGTGGTGCCCAGGTGCAACAGGGGGAAATTTTCAGTGGCTTCTTCCCTATTGCATTCATATAATAAGCATACAGGGCTGGAAATTGTGACCTCTTCAACTAATCCAGTCCTACAGCCTATTTTTTTCCAGAACAGAACAAGCACTTGCTTGAGGAAGCAAGCAAAGGTCCACAGTCCAGAAAGATCAGCAATGTGCAGTTAGCAAGTACAGTACAAAGGAAGCCTCCTGGCAAGGGAGGGCTCTACAATGTACGACATATATCTTTCCGAAGGGAAAAATTTGTTTGTAGGATCAATTAAGTGGTCTACAGAGCAGTTCTGACTGCGTAAAAAAAACACCTCCAATCTATGACTGCCTCACGTGTCTGGGGAGTTTTGGAGAGGAGAAATGTTGGAGGAAAGAGGGAATATCATAAGGCTGAAGTAAATGAGTTCTGAATCAATAAGGCACGGTGGCAAAGGAAAGCATTTGAACCCCCAGTAAAGGAATACACAGCCCATGGATTAACACTTTTTCACACACTGGTGCCATCTGTACATGAGCAGCACCCAGAAAAATTATAGTTATATTATCTTAATATCTGGTGAAAGAATTTCCCCAAGACTTTGCAGAAACTGCAAAAGGCACAAGAGATTGCACATGTAAGGACGTGGTAAGGCTTGTTGGCATTTAACCTTTTTTGCAGTCAGCAAGCTGAAGATAAGTCTTAGATTCCACAAGGCAGGAGTTCAGGGCCTCACTGAGACCCCCGAACACCCTCTGACAGTGGCTATACATTCTAGGGGGTCACGTAGCCAAATGTGGAAAGTGTCACTGTCCCCCAAGGGACAAAACTGCAGTTCCTGCAGGAAGACATACATCATGGGCACTGTGAGTGGATCACAGCACTGTCTCTCAGTCATCTCATATCCCCTCTCTGTCTTCTTATTCCCTGTTGAATCATGGATCAGCATCCCTTCCTACAGGACATCCTGTGAAGAGCACATCCACCTGCAGAGCATGCTGCCAACACCACAGCTTGCACATGACTCAGGCAAGTGGGGATGGCTAGGACACTAGATGGGTCTCTGTTGCATAAGAATGAGAGATGGGAGAGGATTGCTCTTGAAGCTTTTGTACGTTCCCAGCTACTTTATAGCACAAACAGGCCTGGGACTATAAAGGCCCTGAGATCCAGGTAGCAGAGGCTCCCACCAGTCAGCTCACTCATCCAAGTAACAAAACACATAGATGATCTGTCTAGGACAGAATGATCCATCTAGGACTGCTCAACCTACCTGCAGTAAATAGTTTATCCAGTGGCTTATCTGTAGCCACCAAAGGCAACAGAAATCTCTCCATTACTTATTGTTAGTACCTCATGATTTGACATTTAATTTAAGTCTTGCACTGTGTCTTGCCCAGAAGCTTTAGCATTATAAATAGGGAAGCACTTTCTTTCCCATTGAAGAACTAGCCACAAGGATTCAGATCTACTTGAAGAACCTTTTCGTAAGGCTTGCATTATGTTATTATAAATGAGTGATGTTTAGAAGCCTAGAGGACCTTCTCTTATGAACAAAGTTACCGAATTACTGGAGGCATTATTACTTCAAGGATCTATTCATGTCCAGCCTTCATGGGCAGACGTTTCCCTAAATATTGTAGAGATGAGGAAGTTGTTTCTTTTGTTTAAAGTTGCAAGTGTCTTTAGAAACAACTTTATTTGAGATTTTTTTTTCTTTCTGTTGAAAAAGCTTCCACAGCACTTGAGCTATGAGACATTTTGACATAGAGGGCAGTCAGGTTGGCCATGGACAATATGCCCGTGGCAAATAAACGTTGAGTACTGCTGATTGCTCTCATCTTTCACGTGCTTAGGTACAGACGCCAAGACGACATGCCCCCTGATCTTTCCAAGGAGGTCTTTCACCGTGTGCTTTTCTCACTGTACTTCATCCTTACTCATGCTGCTATAATTGTGTACCCTTTACAATATCTCAAAATGCTGTATTATATTTATTTATAACAATGACAGCAAGCAGACTCACCAGCTTCAATTGGATGGCACTGGGTCTCCAGCATGACAGTGTAAGTCATATAAACATGTAACCTGCATTCTCAAAACAGAAAAGACTAATGCCAAATCTAAATATCCTTCAGATGCAAAAATTACCAAGGAACATAAGAGGCTTTTCCTCCCTAAAATAGGCTGTAAGGGCCTAGAAGAATATAAAAGAACCAGCCACTCTTATTCTTCTTCCAAGGAAACCTCTTGGTTCTTCATAAGCATGTCCTGAAACCTATCCACACATCTTGCAGATGAAGCTAAGAAATAAATCAGGCCATCTGGTCTTCAGACCCCTTGCCCATGTAACAGATTGGCCACTTTGTCATTAATTGCTTTTCAAAGCACGCACAAACGCACTTCTAGCAATTATGCTTTCATAGACAGTCACTTGTATTAGCATTTGGAACCTCTTTATCTACCTTAAATATTTATACTGTGCTTGTTAACATAATGCCTGAGAAGCACAATATTTGTGGCCTCAGAAATCTCCTGGGAATAGGAAAATAATACTACCTTCAACTCACAGGCAAGGAGAGGTCCACATGTTTTAAGCTCTATGTGCTCAGCTTTCATCTTTTGACAAGACTTTTCCTTTAATTTCTAAAAACACAACTTCATTTTGGTCCCTTGGACCCTGCAATGCTGACCACAGACACACATGATTAGAGTGCAGTACAGGAGATGAGGAAGAAAGCTGACAACCCACCTTTTACTCAGCAGGTGACACAGTTTTATCACTTACCTATGTGTTTCTTTAACAGAATAACACGTAAAGGGACAATTCTTCTGTATCTTTACCTCCTCTTTCAGGCTTGAAAAATAAAAGACCATGCTGCTGACATTTATTTGTCAGCAGAAGTAACTTTCCATGCTTTGGAAAATAAGACTCTTAGCCCTAAGGAAAGGATCCTTCAGTGCAGGAATAATGGCTTGTGTTAAATGTCTTTGGATAAAAAATTAGTTCACTAAAAGCATTACGCTCTAGCTATTCCATGACATCTGAAAAGTACCACTCTTCTTGCAGCAGAAACTAACAGCCTTGAGAATGACGCCCAGGCTTTCATTTCAGTGCCTCGAAAGCATGTGATAGCTCAGGTTGGGAAATGAAAGGACCAGTGGGGAAGCCAAACAAAATAATGAAGACTTCCTTAGCGGCAAGAAAAAATGGGAATATGACTCAGTGGCTAAGTGGTGCTTCTCATCCCAGTTCCTGTGGTGCTGCTCTCAAAGGGCTGAGTCCCTTTGAATTCACCCTTACCTGGGTGAATCCTCTGAAGTTGAGATACTGCATTCAAGGCAGGACTACTCCCTCTGTTGCAGAGTATGTTTTGAGCAGGGCCTCATCAGATATGTTTGAATTGTGGAACGAAGTCCTGGCAGAAATTATATCAAGACTGACTGTGCTCACAAATGTCATACTAAGGCCAAAAGCAGAAGTTCCAGTGTGGGGTAGGATCCAGCTGGGTGAGCCCTGAGGAGTACAGGCTGGAATTCAGGTGTGTGAAGTGGACATCTGGTAGGTTTTTGCCATCTAATTTGATTCAAGATCTAAACTTAGTCTTCTCAGACCACTTATTCAAAGGCTTCATTTCTGGATTTCCAACTGGAAAATACATGGGATTTCAGCTGACATTATGTGTTGTGTACAGGTATTACATGTGTCTGTAGTTCTCTTTTTAATAGCACACAAAATTAAAGCATCCAAAATTGGAACTTTCTTCCCCTCAGAAGCCACCAATGCAACTGTGTGATTTGTTTCTTCTGTAACACAGGGATAATAATGTCTTGTTTTGACAGATGAAAATTATAATAAAATTCCAAATAAGAGCTACTTCACCTAACCCTGAACAAGAGTGACACATGGAAAAATCAAACTTACCCATAAACTCCTTTCTGACCTTGATAGTAAAACTTCTGACTCAATCGCTTCCTACTCTTTCCCTAGCTATAGTTTAAATTTCACTAGTGAGAAGACTGACAAATTAAAGGTTTCGTTTAATATGATTCTTCCCTCTGCCACACACTCATGAGTAACTTAGAAAGGCAGATAACAAAGCTGCTTTAATTAATGTGTATTCTAAACAGACCTCTAGAAGTTCTTGAGAAACATTCTTATTTATTTCTGAGGGAACTTCTTTTCTTATATGTCCTAAATGTAGGGTTTTAACTGTGCTTTTTAGTTCTGCATTAATGAGGGATATAAAAAAGATGGAGAATCTCCTCAAAGGGGCACAGAGAAAGGAAAACAGCCAGAAGTTGTAAAATTCTGACTAGAAATACAGGGAAAAGAGTCCCTATGAGGGTGGTCAAATACTGGAGAAAGTTGCCCAGAGAAAATGTGGAATCTCCATCCTTGGAGATACTCGGAACTCAAACAAGTGAGTGTCTGAGCAAGTAACAGGGTAAGTCCCTGGCTGGACTGGATGATCTCCAGAGCTTCCTTCCAACCTAAATTTTTGTATGATTCTATGATTATGACAACATAAATCACAGAATCACATAATTGTTATAGCTGGAAAGGACCTCTGAGATCACCAGGTCCAACCATACACTCTTTCACATTCACATGAAAAGAACATGAAAAGACCTCTTCCGCATTCACATGAATCATGGAATGTCATTATGTGAGCTCATGTAAGTCCCTTGTTGTCATAATATCAGTCTTGTGGGGTTAATTTCTGTTCCTATTCTATACTAAGTTGATCCTGAGAGAGACTGAACATTTTTAAATCATAACATTGTGCTTGCTGACATTCTTTAAGCATGACCATGGTCATATGTTAAGTGCTTATTACACTGATTGCTATTTTTTTTTTTTGAGAGCTTCCCTAACACAGCTTGATAACAAAGTTCCTGATTTTTCACAGCAAATGTAACTTTATAACTAATAAAACTAGTGCCACCAGTACTGTGGAGAGTTTCAGTGTTTTTGACTCACCTAGATGGCCTCTTACGTGAGTGGAGTACTTTGGAAAGGTCCTGGAATATGTATATCAGTTACATGTGGCTTGTATGTGTTTCTTCTTGGGTGAAATGAAAAATGTAATTATATGAAAAAAATGCAAATTGCTGCCAACTGTGTTAACTGTGAGAGAGTTGCATTATCTTCTAACATAAATTGTCAGTGAATTGAAGAAAAGACGTTTTGGAAGCTGATTTGATTACTGTCAGGGAAAGTGCTCAAACTCAATTGTTGGCAAATGTCCAGTACCCATCACTGAATGATCATCACCTCATCATTCAGCCTTCTCAACTGACATGCAAAACAACATCCAAATATTCATTGCACATCTGTGCTGGACAGATTATGCATTAGCAATTCAAATGAATTCAATGTACAGGCAGTTTCTGTAAAGGCGTCTGTTTGGGTGAGATGCCTTGTTGTCTGGGATGGATAATAAGGCAACTCTGTCTAATCTTGGAGAACAATCAACCCATCTTGAGAAGGTGACTGACTACGTATGCTCTTGCCCTGACAGCACTAGAACAATGGCCCCATAATGCACTTGACTCAGCTGGTAATAAAATCTACTTTTGATTAGCAGCCATGGCTTGTGTCAATCACCGCATGATGTACCATTGTCCTCTGGTCCCGAACACAGTTTATTTACAGGGAAACAAAAGCTTTTTGGATATGGCTGCTGCCCAGAGATTGCAAAATAGATTGAGCTGTCAGCCTCACACACTAGATGAAGATTAATGAGTTGTGCAGACAATAAATATGAAGCAATGACCATAAATATGCTAATAGGTATTATCCATATACACTATAATTGCTACAAAAATTAAAAAGTAGTGTGAAGGAAATAGGTCACAGGGTGACAGATAGATAATCTTGGATGCTGAAGATCTTTGGTTCAGTCACATTCTCTGCAGGTTTATTTCCTTCAATTAGACCCTTCAAAAGAGTAATTGTTTAAAAGCTGTTTGAATAATCTCTTTTGAAACAGAGGTTTATGGGAAAATATTTATGAAAAAGTGACTTCAATGAACATGTTACTGGAATGAAAAAAGTGACTACCAAAAGCAGGCTACGCAGAGATTGATGTCTGTGATCAGCTGCCTATCTTTACTGTGATGAAAACATCTCTAAGTGGCACACTGGTGAGAACTTCAAGGAAAATGTACTGAAGAGACACAGAAGTTTATATCCACAGACACAAGCGAGTAAGGTCACTCCTGAGTGAAATATAGAAGAGTTGCATGTACATCTGCTTGTGCTGGTTCGTCTGGTTTTCTCACATAAGCACAACTTCTTCTTTTCTTTTTTTTTCTTTTTTAATTGAAGAGGGGAGGGATGCCCATGGCTCAAATTTTTGGAGTACTTCCAGTTGAGCCTCTGGTTTTCCAATTTCTTTCAAAGTGCACACAGTCTGCACAGTTTCTGACACTGAAGGATTTCATTTGAACCTGAAACTCAGAGAGTTAAACATCAAACTATGTTAGCTACATGCATAAATGCTGCAGCACCTAAGGCTACTGAAATTGCAGTGACACCAAAAATAAAGGCAATTGTACTCTTGGTATTCATGGCTTTGACTCTCTGTTCTCTGAGGCTTAGAGTGCCACTGGATGTTTTTCAGGTCATCTCCTCTCCTCAGAATTTTATCTTCCGGAGTGGGGATATTACTCAGATATACTCCCAGATCCAATTTACTATTATAATGTCAGGCTCAGTGGTAGAAATGAGTTATTTTCTCTTTCCTTCCATACTTTAACTAGAAGTGGCATCAGTTTGGCTCTTAAATTATCACTGCTTGGATTTTTGGCAAACAGGCCACAAAGACAACTGCCTTAGTGCTTCTGTGCCAGTCTCCCTGCTGGACATCAACTGTGCTTCCCTAACATCTTGGAAGTTACATGTTCTAACCAGAAATATCAGTTAAAAAAAAAAAAAAAAGCAAAAGAGATAGGAGACCATTTAGGAAAATGTCTCACACAAAGTTCTCAGGTGAGAGCAGAAGCCCTTCTTTCTGGATGAATAGTTGGAGGGAAGTGACCTCAGGAAGCTGCAGTCTCAGGGTCTGAGTTCCTGTTCCCAAGCACCACTTCAGCAGTGACACTGGGCATTTTTAACCTGGAAGCTGTGATGTTAGACATGTCAGATATTGCCAGGGCACAGTGAGGTCCTGTCCCACCACGCTAAGCAAGGGAGCACAACAGGCCCAGAGATGACAGGCAGATTGAACCAAGAATCCAAACCATCAGGCAAGTTTGTAGTGATGATCAAAGTCCAAGGTAAAGCCAGAAACATGAGTCAACAAATCAGTATCACGTCTAGTGATGGTAGCCAGAGCCAGTCAAAGTCTAGTGATTACTGGGCAAGTGTATCCTTGCCAACCAGGCAGGTCCAAGTTCAACAGGCTGCAGCTCAGTCTGGATCAATGAGGTATGGCTATGATGGAGCTGCAAGCAGCATCACTTCGGCACGGACTGAAAGCCCAGGGGAGTCTGGCCAGGGCTGTTAAAACCTAATAGTGGACTCAGCCCTGACACAGGTACAAGACATTGTCCCAAGTTTACATATGAAGCTGAAAACAAGTAAAAACAAACATCTTCCAGGTCAGATCTTCTTCATTACCCACATTTGCTGCTTCATTACAGTAACAAGAGCATGTAGGTAGGCAGAGCCCAGCTATGTTTAGCACCGTGTCATCTGTGCCTATTCACATGCTACTCACCCAGCTCACTGCAACCACGTGGCAGATTTTAGAACCATGTCCTTGCTGACTAGGTCCATGGCACACTTGTAAACAGAAACTTCCCTTGAATCCTTTCGGTGTCTTCCCTCTCCTTATTGCATTGAGTTTCTCCACCTTGTTTTCATGAGACTACTGTTATTTTTTTTGTTTCTCTGCTTGTTCATTGATGTTTCTAATTGTTAATTTCCTTGAGGTACTTTGATTGCATTAGAACCCTTATTTTATCTAATTTCAATTAGTTTTAGTTAAACAACTTTGTGTGTATCCGTTATGAATTGTGTTTTAGGATTGGATAAAAGGTCATGACATAGAGAGTCTCTGCAACTTTGTGAAGCTTTCATTCCCTGTGGCTTTGCCAGACTTTATCATCATTTTCTGATGGGCTGTTTGAAATATTAAATAAATATTAACAAAGCACCAAGGGATTTTAGCAGTTGGAAGGGAGGATCTATAGCAACATGTACAAAGAAAGTGACATTTTTTGAAGAGGGCCTATAGCATTAATTGTCCTTTTCTTACCTAGAATTTTACTTGTATTTAAACTGCAACTTTAGATATATTATAACATTAAATAATTCAAAGTTATAAATGAGAGTCCTGAGAAATTATGGAGATAAAAATGCATCATAATTACAGAAGCCCTAATGCAAACAGAGTAGAAAATAAAAGTAACGAACAATAGAATTAAAAATAACTAGCATATATGAATTAAAGAAAAATTGAATGAAAGAAAAGAGTTAAAAGAGCAGTGCTGCTTGGGGCTACATGGGCCAGAGATCCCACTGCTCAGATATAGATAAGACGACAGGAACAGACTTTGTATCCTTTGTTCTACAACCTACTGGGTACAAGATCCAGATTTTATAAAACCGTGAAAATACTATATTTTTATTCTGTGTATTTCTACTTTGAAAGCCATGCCTGTAGTAATGTGACATAATCAAATATTCCTCTTTACCTAAGAGAGGGGGATTTTTAAAGTTTTGTTTAAACTACTGGCTAAGAAAAACTAATGAAGGAGTGTGTGCCATTTACAAAGGTCCATTCATTAAAGAAGGAGGCTCTGCTTTAGCAGGATTTACGTGAGGAAGAATAAAACATCTGTGTCAACCTGTTCATGTGACGCGAGGTCCCCCAACCCTTCCATAAAGAAATAAATTTCAATTATTCATTGACACTGAGTTCTGATTTCCAACTCTCTGTAAACCATTTTTGGGGGGATAGCTGTACCACAGCTGAACTCTGGGTGCTGTAACCAACTTTGGTTGCAGTTCCCCCCATGATCACCTCTTTGCTGCCTTTATGTCTATTGTCTTTATTCAGAGTTGTATTAATTCTTGAAAAGAGGGGCTGTCTTCTACAGGTGCAACTCAGTGCAATAGAGTGCAATGCAAAAGAATGAAGCAGCAAAGTTCTCAGCCACATCAGTAGCTAATCAATTATTCATACACTACTAATTTGTTCAAAGTGTCCTAAGTGGAAATTAGTTGGTTTACCTAAACTTCACCTTGACAAGAGCAAACAAAAGGCAAGTTCAGAAGTTCAGTTTCATTTCCCAGATGAGGAAAGTTTCGGTTTCCTGAACATGGGAGCAGTTTCATTTCTTTGCTGTTAGCTGGACAGTGTATAAAAAGACTGGCTGAGCCTCACATTGCTTCAGTGGATCCCACACCATCAGAAACAGAAATGTCTGACCAAAACGTCCACAACGCTGGTTTCACTTCCTCTGGGATCAGAGGAGGATCGCTTGCTTCATCGATGATGTCCCAGGAAGCAAGAGCATCTGGGGGAGGCGTGCATTCTGGAGGCCCTACCTCTACTCTCCAAGAAATGGGTATGAGTAATGCTGCATGTTTGTGGTTTTGTGGCTCAGTGCGTTCTTTTTTTCCTCGAAAATAAGCTTGCCAAGTAATCTCTTCTGTCCTACATTCCTATATAACACTGAAGACAAAAGATTTCTATATTTAGCTATGTGTTATGAGTGGGATGATATTAAGAGTGTTTTCTGTGTAGGTAGATATTCATGAATGTGCTCGTACATATGTGGGATTCATAACATTCAGGACTGTGTTTATTTGAAGTTTGTGCTATCTCTCCATTCTGCTAGGAATCATCAATAATATGGAAAGTCATGGTAGCAATAAGCTATGATATGCTTATGCGAGAACATGATCTGTGAACCTACATTTCATGTAAATTATTAGATTCCCCTTGCTCTTTACTCACATGCATCCATACAGGAAAAACCCATAAAACCTTATGCAAACTCTACAACAGAGGGAAATTAGCTGCAGTCCAACAGCTGAATTCACAAAGGGAATATATACGCATCCTTGACAGCATGTATCTAAGAACCAAAACCAGGCACAGCTGGCTTTCACATGAGCTAACCCTGCAGGTGCTTGCTTTTCTGTTGCGTGCACAGAGCAATCCCTGACCTGACAACTCTAAGCAGCTTGGCACTTGCTTAACCCCAGACCCTGTGGGATTCATGCACAAGGTATTGTCCCCACCAGTCCTGCCTGCATGACCTGAATCAGCAGGCATCCTCTGAAGAGGCATAACTCCTTGGAAAAGAGTGCTCCGTGTAATCCTGCTTTACCCAGCAGCACAGTAGCTGGCTCGTTGACCTTAGATAAAGGTTTCAAAATACTTTTTGCCTTAGGCATTTTGGATCCACATCTGCCATGTATCGGGAGTGGGCTAAGCAGTAGACCTGTTATAGGTGGGGTTCTCCATCATATTGGTCAACCGCTGGTCTACTCCTTTTGTAGTAAGCAGCTAGAAGTCTACTGAAGGATGGAGCTAGACTTGACTCTTTCAGCCATAAATTGGGTAGTTGGTTAGGTGATCTGGCCAGGGTCTAGATCTGGGCATCTTTTAATAGCATAAAATGCGATAAGCTTGATTGAGATGAAGTAAGTTTGGGAGTTTTCTTGGCTAGTTGGTTTTGTGTTGGTTTTTTTAAGATATGATTTAGATTGCTGCCAATATTATTCATAGCATGAGGGGCTCTAGACAGTGAAGGAATAAGTGAGATAAGGATCATTTGGAGAGATACTGCATGTGACTCCTGTGAGGCATTTTTTAATTTTTACTCTCTATGATTTGATCAGTGAGTTTAGGTTACTGAATACAGTGTTTATTGAATATTCAATAGCAAAGAACTTCAGGGATGGTAGCAGCAGAGGGACAGAATATGAGAGAGTCAGGAGAGGCAGATGACCAAGAGAGTGAAGAGCAATAAGAGCTGTGCTCAGCCACCATGCTGCATTAGCAGCAGAAATCCTGGTACATGGGAGATACCAGTTACTCAGCCTAGACACACACTAGAGCAGAGTCAGCGGCACCGTCTTGCCTTCTGCTACAGATACGAGTTGTACAGCAGTACTCATCACACCTATAACCAGTGGCAAACTCTTCAGTGGTGGTGCCCTGTAGAGAGCATGAAGTTGCAATTTCTGAGCTCTAAGACCAAAAAGTTATATCCCTTCATGTGCTGAGAAGGTTTAGATGAGAGAGGAGCAAAGTAAACATTTAACAACACCTAGCTTTATTCTTTTAATATCTATATCAACTATGGACTTTCAAGAAAACCACTATTTTGGTGAAGAGAAATCTGTGAGTCAAGGAAACCTTTGCCATGCCTACAGGAGATACTCCAAAAGAGCTTTTATCCATGTGAAAAATGCTACCTCTGTAACATTGCCAAGGCAGGTGTGAGCTTTGGCTCCCTGCAGCAGGAGAGCTTGCCACACATTCTTTGCCTGATTGAGAGCTAAAAGGGCCTGATTTCATTTCCGCAGGTGCTCACTGAAATCTCTCACTCTTCACACGCATCTTCTTAACCTTTTCATTCAGACTATAACCCTTCCTCCCCCCAGAACAAACATGCTCGAAGGAGCAGCTGACTCTGCAGCAGAGCATGAGTATTGTTCAGTGTCACTTTACAGAAGATGTTATAACAAGCTCATCACCAAAATATTTGAGCATCCTCCAGAAATGCTTTAAGCATTATCACTAATATTTGTCATTGCTAATGTTTTACTCCTCTCCCAGGAGAAGAAGAGTTTGCAGTAGAATACTTCGCTTGAGGTTTATTTGTAATGAGGTGGAGATAGACATATAAATTGGCCATGGGCTAGCACAGCTTGCTGTGCTTGAATTCTACAGGTATCTATTATGCATAGGTCTGTGCTATGAAAAGTGAAGTGAAAGGAACATATCTCACCTGGAACAGTAAGTGATGAGGTCTGCAACAATCTTTAGCTCCTGTAGGGGTTTGTACCTCAGTCCTCAGCCAGCTCCTCAGAAAACCGGGATTTTGGAAGAAACAAACTGTGCTGAGACTTCTTTGAAGATCCAAATATATCAAAAATAGTTGGGCAAGAGTTGTAGATTTTCTTTGTGTTCTTGGAACATCCACAAAACACTGCAAATATCCTTTCCCAAGGTGGCAGCTAAAAAGTTGTATATTGATGAAAGAAGTCAAGTAATCAGCAGTCTCCTTGTCTTGTGATAAATTTGCTAGCCTTGACTTTTTAAAAAACACAGTAGTTTATAATTATCCTATAAAGTTCCTTCCAATCAATAACATCTCCTTTGTAACTGTTGTAGGTGCCAGAGGCTCAACCCACTCATCAGGTTTTACTGACAGTGGGATTTCTGGTGGATCCCGAGCCTCCCACATGATGTCCCAGGAAGCCAGGTCCCACGGAGGTGGAACTCCCAGGGGTGGTACAACTTCCACTGTCCAGTCCATCTGTAAGTGAGAGTCCTCCTACTAATGATTCAATAACAAATTACTTCTGAGAAGTCAGCAGTATTTCAGCTCAAGTACACATTTCATGAAGGGACGTAAAGAAGAGAAGTGGCTGCATTGTACTTGAAGCAACATCTCTCCTGTTTCTTGCTTTATACGTTTTTGGGAATCTGCAGCTAGACAGTTAGTGGAAATAACTGAGCTATAAAGTTACAAAACCAAAAATCTGAAACACATAGTGGCAGAAAAAGGACCAGTGGAAGTTTAGGTTATGCTTTCATCAGCACTGCAGAGTCAATATTTTTTTTCAAACACAAATTCAGAATCAAACCAAGAGCTTCACCTGTGAACATACGAAACAGATGAAGTGAGAGGAAGCAGTGAAACATGAGAATGGAGTTATCAAGCTGACAGACAAGAATCATAAGTCTACTTTTTGTGGCCTTTTAGAATAGCTTAGCCTTCTTTCCTTTTAAAGGAAATTCACTGGGTCAAAAGCAGAGGGTTTTACCTGTACTTGCCAGCTCAAAGCAGACAACACAAGTTTTCCTCAGCAACTGCCAAGGTGAGGTGCCCCACACCTAGATAAATCAAACCAAAGCCTAATATATACCTGAATGCATCAGTAAGCAAACTTATTATGGTACTACTGGTATATGGTAGAGAACTGGAGACAGGACTGAAGTTCTCTACTTTCAAAAAGGATCTTTCAAGGTGTAACACAGATCTTTGGTCTCTGACCTGGGAACATTTATAAACAATACTCAGATATTCTGTATGTTTACTTGTACTGCAACTTTGCTTAAAGTTGTTCTTATGAGTGTCTTTGTATTTGTCCTTAGCTATGGGTGGTAAAGGAGGAAGGCGCTGAAGAGAAGAAAAATAACAGTCCAGAAGTAAGCTCTGCAACCAGTTTGTCCTTTACCAACACAGTCACTTGACAACTTCTCCCCTTCTGTGCCCTCACTGTCACTTACATGAAAGGCAAAGCCTTTTTCACTTGCACAAATAAAGTTTACATTATAATGATGGATTCTTCTGTGAAATTAGTGGGGATGGGGATAAGGGGCAATTTCTTCCTTGGTTAAACATTTTCTGAAGCACAGGCACATACAAACACAAACTGATAAACGGAAGATAAGGTACTTTGGACTGCAGGGGTGTCTTACAACAGTCCTGGGTTTAGCAACACTAGACTCTCCAATTACAGGTAGCTTGCTTGCTTTATTTTACAAAAAGTGATCACAATGCCAAAGTCACCCAGTTGTGAGAAAGAAGCATAGAAACACTTGGTAAGGCACATTCAGTAATTCCCTTTGGATGTATTTCTAATGGGCTATCAAATTAAATTCTACTTAATTAAAAATACACAGGTCCCAAGAAATGTCATACCTCAGAGACACAACTGATCTTTCCATCCCTTTACCATTTCTAAGGTTTCTTTCACTTTAACTTAATTTCAAGTCCTTGTTTATTTATTGAGAGGTGGTAGCTTTATCACAATTGGACCAAAATTACTCCTGTAAACTTCTTATGATAATTGAGAACAGATATGGAAGAGAGTCCATCTTCTCTGGTATAGGTCTCACCACTGGGACCCCTTGCCGTTCCCCATACACCTGACTCCTTTCCTTCATATATACCCGTATGATGGTGCTTCCCCAAACACATGTAACATTGTCCATTCCCTATATAAATTCCCACACACATACTCCCCTTCATTCCCATCTCCCTCCTGACTTCCTGGCTCCTCATCCTCCCTCCTTTCTCACCTCACCCCGCCCTGTACTTCCAACAAAACCTCACAATGCAGCTTCTCCTTTTCTCCCCACCCCAAGATGAAGGGAGAGAATCTCATACCCTCAGGCCAGAAGTTAGGAGGTGCTGGGTTTGTGGTGCTGCAGTCAGTGATTTTCTCCAGCAGCTTCTGTCACCCAGATTAAGCATTCCCAGCTCAGCTGCATCTCTTCACAGATGGGAGATGTGTTTGTACCCATGCACCTCATGCTCTCAGATTCTTCCCTCTCCTGTCTAGGCACTTTCCTGAATGGACATGAGAAGCCAGCATTTGCCTCCAGTTCCAGCAAAGTTAAACTGAATTATTTGATGATGGGAGGAGTGCTAGCATGGAAGGGAGGTGAGGAAGAGGGGAAGAAAGGTATCTTCTCTTGCTGTGCTATGCAAAGTATTAAAAGGCAACTGAAAACCAGACACCATGTCATGGGATGGAGCTGCTCTCCTAGCAAGGTGCTATCTTGGCAAATACTTAAATGTAACCAGGAGTTGAAGATTTAGTTTGAGACCTTGGTATGAGAAGAATAAGGGCAGTTCTCTAGTCCAACCTCCTACTCAAAGCAGGGTTAACCTTAATGATAGACTTGTTTGCTCAGGGCTTTGTCCAGTCACAATTTGAAAATCTGTAAGGAAGAAGATGTCACAGCTTTTCTGGACAACCTCCTCAAAAGTTTCACTACTCTCACAGTTGAGAATTTTTTCCATATGTTGAAATTGGATCTTTTTTGTTGTGAAGTTGCACTTACTCCAATGAAGCCTTAAGGTCACACTTAATAATGATCTATTTTAAAGCTTTCCACTTTAGAGATTCACTGATAAATACGTTTTCCTGAACTGGCACCTAGACCTAGAAGTGGTCAAGACGGGACTAGAAACATGCTTTGCAGGACTCAGTGCCTCCCATGCCACTGCTGAGAACGGGCATTCTATTCACAGATCACGCACTGTCACATCAACAGGAATGGATGTTTTCTCTCTCACCGCACTTTCTTTACAATTACAGATTTAGAGATGTCTTCACACAACAGCAGTAGCTTATGTTTATATGTTAGCTTTCATACTTGAGGATCTTGAACTGTTTTATTCACTGTGAAGGAAATGTAGCAAAGTAATCACACCTGTTTGGGATTGTTTTTTTTTAATGTCAGACACCTTTTAATTTGACTTGAATGGCAGTTTACCTTCTCGCATGTGTGTGAAAGCTCACCTGCTCATTACCTGCATGCTGGCTATCTACTGCCATAAATATCTAATTGTAATATTACCTTTGTATTCTGTAACAAATCAAAACATAAGGGAATGAAGAACCCTGTCCAGGTGAAATGAAAAAAATTAATGTGTAGCTGTTGTGGAGAAGAAAAATGAAGTATTCAGGACTCACAGACAACAATCAGCCTGCAAAGATAGCTGAGAAAAGTGGGCAAGCTGTGTGAAATCGTATTTTATAGGCAATTTTCAGCCTTTCTCCAAGCCTGCCTCTAGTCTCCTCTAGCATTTCTCCAGATCTCAGTCACTTCTCTGCAATAATGACTTTCACACATACCCCAGTCACCATTAAACACAAGGTGAAAGCTTTGTCCAGACACAAACAATAGGACCTGGAAACTGGCATCACCAACACCTGAAGCGGGAAGGAAAGGAGGGGCTACTGGTTTTACTCTGACAAAGTCTTTGTCTGTTTTTTTCTGTTCTGCTAGTTTCTGCCTGTAACAGGCCTGGCATCCCACTGTCCCCACAAAAACAGCCTCCATTTATGCACCCTCCTTTCCTTCTCACTTTCAAACCCATTTCGTAATCATCCCCAGCCTGTTACACAGCTGCATCCTCATAACTGCTGCAGGACATCATCAGGGTGCTGTTATTTTCCTCTCCTATCTTGGCCCGCCCTTTGTGAGATCTGTGTTGGAGGACTTTGATGCCGCAGCCTCTGACCTCTTGACCATGTTACCTCTGAAAAAGCCTGTGGCAGCTTTGTCAAACAGTTATGGGGGTAGAGGTAAAGAAAGTTGTCTACCTGCCCAAGAGCATAACTAAATTTTTCTAAAGCACTTGGTGTTCCCCACTTGTGGCTGCTTCATCACAGTTCTGCCATCTCTTTATATCAGGAGGAATGGAACATTAGGTGAGTGTAAGGCAATGCTATTTTGGCTGAATGGAATGTATTTATTTCCTACAGATTAAAGGATGTGGGCAAGTAAAAGGCAAAGGAGAAGCTTCATCCTGCCTTTACTGACTTTTACAGATCACCAGTGATTCTACTTTTGCAGCCTTGTCCATCTAGCATAATAAAAATAAAAGTGTTGAAACTCTGTGTATTTGATGTATGTGCAAAGATGGAATTGGCAATTCTGCTGTCTTCAAGTCTGGGCTAGTATGTGGCTCTAATCAAGCCATCCTACGCTTGCCTCTCAAGGCCTAATGCAGTAGCCTGTGACTACTAAAATGTAGCTGTGATCTATCAGCAGATCTGTATTCCCTTCTATGCCCTTTGCACTGGTGGGAGGTTGGGCAAGAAGTTCTGTCCTGCCTATTTCCCATGCAGAGATTCCCCCATGTCCAAATACTGAGGTACCTGCCAGAGAGCAGCAGGGACCGAGATTCCCACAAATAGACATTCAAAAGCCTGCTTTAGGTAAAATGGTGCTAAAGTGAATCGTAACAACAAAACTAATGTAAGAATGACAAGAAATAGGAAAAAAAGTCAAGCGCATACATAACTCATCAGACAAACAGTTTTGTAAACTGAAGCCATATTATCTGAGGACCAATGTGTGACCATTCCATGACAATTAAAGACCTTGTTTCTTATTTACCTGCAGAGGGTGAAGATTTAAACTCAATTTAAAATTGAATTTCAACTTTGATGTTGGTATTTCTTGACCTCTAGTGTTTTTGTCTTGTTAAAAAAAGACAAATCATTACCACTGTGAGAGCTGACAAAAGATATTTATGCCTAAAAGAAGGAAAACCAATCAAAACCAAAGCAAGGATCCTTAATCACGTATCCTTTCACTTTTCAGTACTTACATGACTCTGGCATTACTAGTTTGGATTATTTGCCCCATCTTTGGTTTTTGTGTTGAGAACTAGCCTTGATAGCTTTACTGAAGCAGGGAGCATCCTCAGCTGCATTTGAATTCACTTAACTGAGTCAGCTCTAATAGGTCTACAGGAAAAAAAAGGTAAATGCTTCCACCTGCAAGCCTTACCCACAGACCACTTAGGCAAATTCATATGTACATTACTACAAATGAAGTATTTACATTTTTAACAGAATATAACTGAAAAGGTCAAATAACAACAAATATGGCAATCTAAATCCCTCATGTCTCTCAATCAATCTTTTCACAACAAATAGACAGAGAGAGAGAAAGGAAAAGAGGCAGCCGTGTGTGATTACCAGAGCAATAGCACTGAAGCAATACACTGCAGAAAGCACACAGCTCTCTGCACGGAAATCAATTTCCCCCCTGGGATGGGGTCGATAGTTGTCTGACAGGACAGTATACAGGCAATTTAATAGCATTTTATCTAAATGAATCTATTTCTCCCCCCCCCTCCCCCCCCAGCCTCACAGTTCATAAGAAGGCTCTCTTAGTAAAATAGATTTATTTATTTTTTATCATACAACAGGAAAGTATTTATCATTCTGAAGACACTACCATTGTCTATTAAAAATCATTTATCCCTTTTAGTTGCTCATTATCCGCAACTCTTTCCCAACGTTGTTATTCTAATTAATTAACTCATGCACACAGCCCATAAAAGTCACTTTCAGTTACTCTGGAAACATTTTTATTGCCCCCAAACATTTAAAACTACAGGTCAGGAAAAATAAGCCCACAAACTCAGTTGATGCAAAGGAGTATTGGCATCTAAAATGACATTTTTATGCAAGAAAAAGCATATTTTCCGAGGAATGCATTACAAACAGGGATCAGTTGCCCAGTGTATCTATTTTAATAGTACTTAATAAATAATAAAGCCACACTGATCTCATTAGTGGATTTCCGTGTGAAATAAATGGTAATGAATGAGAACCCCTAATAAGCATAATTCCAAGGATGGATTTTCTGTGCTCTGGGAGTTTGGTATTGTGCCCCAAAGGCTCTTGTAAATCCAGCTGCAGTTCCTGCTCATCATTTAGAAGATTAGGGGCTGATAAGCGACAGTCAAGCCTTATTAGAACAGGCTAAGGCAACAGGAAACATTAATTGGGTAATTTAATGCACAAGGAGACAATAAATGCCTGCATTGTGGTTCAGACGCTGTTTCCTCTATTGATTTGTTCATGTCTTATTTTGTGAAATTCTCACAAATTCTTGGTGAAGAGACTGTAAGACAAATTTTAACTTTAAAAATAGCAGAATACTTTTGTTATTTCCTATGGCTTCCCTTTACCTTTTGTGTTACTAGAGGGCCCCACCAGCAGCCCTGCCCTTGGAAGCCACAGAGGAGAGAGACCCAAGGTGCAGCACTTATCTGCAGTAAAATGGCATCTCACCATCTTACTTGTGTTATAATTTCACCACAGCACATGCACACAGCTGGAGCACTCTGTGGCTTTGCGAGGAAGCCCAGTCTCTCTTTTCCTCTAGAAAGCTGGGGGAATTCAGCAAAGCCCTCTTCTCTCTCCCTGTTCTGGAGGAGAAGTAGAAGTCATTGACTGATCTTCCTCTGGAAGGATGGAATGTGGGAGGAAACTCCTGATAATGGGTGTTCCTTCCCTGCCTAATGCCAGAATTAATCTTCTCGTGTCTGGATTCATTCAGTCTTCCCAGTGGTGGAGACTCTGGAACTCCAGAATTTCTCAGTTATATACCAGCTCCTCATTTGGATTCCATTCAAAGATTTTCTTTTCTGACATATCTTTCCCATGACTGAACAAGAGGGAAAATAGGTTCTCATACAGTGGAAAAAGTGCAACATGAGAAGGGGAGAGTCTTTGCTTAGCTGACATAGGCACTCTTTCCCTCTCATTTTCTGGCACTGTAACGTGAAAGATTGGGGGTGATAATTCGTGGACACTTTATTTGAATAATTTACATTTGCAGCAATTTAAATATTAAAATGCAGTCTGAAGGCATGCAAGCATCATTAACCTCAAATAAACAATGTATATTATGCTCTGTTCAGCAGCATAATATACCTTTTGTAGTAGTCACTTTTTGTAATTTTATTTCACTTTCAAGGATGGCTTTTGAATCATTCCTTTTGGTGATTCTCAAGCACAGCCTCTCCCTCCCACCCAGCAGCTTGGCACTGTTGCTGCTGTGAGCAGGGTTCTCTGTATCTGTGGCCCTGGCTGGAAGGTCACTCCTTGCTGCCTACTGCAGCAAAACTCACTCTGGGCTTCAAAAAACACCCTATGCCTCAAGCTTCTCCAGTACTGTCACATTTGAAGTTGGTGTCCTCTTAACATCTCCCCATCTTTAAGGAGGGAGGTAGCCCCTCTGACTCCATTTAATATATGATGTGGTGCCTGTGAACAGATCCCTAAAGTCATGGGAGTCTTGGTAGAAGACAGAGTCCAACAACAGCCCAGCACAACATCCTCTCCACCACCATGTTAACTCACACTCTAGCTGTACTTTTTGTGTCTCTTCAGGGACTGACCAAGTCTCAATGATCTGAGATCATCCTCTAGCCCCAAAACAGGAAACATGCACATCTTCTGGTTGATACAGTCCTTGTTTACACTTCACTGAGCACTGCACAGAACAGCCAGTGGCAGACCTGCTGGGCGCGGTGCAAGGATAAGTCAAGGCAGATCTCCACATCTCAGATGATCTGACAGTCTACTTGGAGCAAGACCAAGAAATTCTTTTCAAACCAGCAAGGAGGTACCCAGTAGCTGGGTTAAGCAGGCTAGCCCCTTTCCTCTTCTGGAGAGAAGAACACCCCAATGCTCTTTCTCCAGGCTTTCATTCCACTGAAGTTCTGAGTTTTGTAACCTTACCCAAAAACAAGCTGCCCACAATTGTCCATTTCCTTAGTGCCTTCCACATTAAAGAGACACAACTGATAATTCCATTTAAAGAAACAGTAATGAAAAAGTTTATAAGAACATTATGCTATAAAAATATTCATTGTTAGTGATTACAGTAATTAAATTTGAATAGTTCCCCATCCTTTTCTGTATCATTTTGGCAGGGGAAGGGAGGAGGGAATGAGTATTGAGATATATTCTGCTTTAGTGGTCATATAATACAGGGAATATTTTATCTAAGCTATCTTGTTTTTACCTATCGTTTGGTGGGGTTTGGTTCTTCTAAAGAATGCCTGAATGTGAGAATAAGTAAATAAACAGATTTACCTTAATGTAATAAAGTTTCATTCAAAATATTGTCACTAAGGAAAAAAAAAAGGATATGCTGCAAAACCAGTTCTTAAAATTCAGATGCTGCTTTTTGCTGTCTTTTACATTTGGAATTTCCACCCAGGCAAGATTTTTACTGGCCAGTTTTAAGCTACCTCTGCAATTTATGTTTATACATAAACAGCTCTGATTTTAATTGCTATCAACTTCTTATACTTGATAGATGGTCTTAAACACTTTTTGCCTCCAGAGACTATTTACTTTGCCAAGTATTGACACACTTTCAAGATTTATACTTCTCCAAGGAGCAAAGTTTACAATAAAATATAATGTATTCTGTGGCTGTGAATGGTAATGTTACTAAACAATCCAAAGATATTTCACAACTGATATTTATTTCCCTTTCACGCCCAGCACTGCACTGTTTTAGTCCTACTAAAGAGTTATGTTTTTAAGGAAAACTAAAATGTCTAATTTGCCTAATCTAATCTTTCAGAAATCCACTATGACTTAATTTAGCTTTCCTTCCACTAGAGGCGTTATTGGACTAATGATTACACTTTTTCCCAATTATTTTTCCCAATAATTATTTTAAGAGGGTAACTCTTGTGGAAAGGATTCATTCACTTATGGGATTGGAACAAACCCTTGCAGAGCTCACGTACTACACTGAAATCAGAAAGAGCAACTGCTACAAAAGTGAAAAATGCAATGTCAAATGTACCTGTAGTTACTAATTATTAGACAAACACAACTTGGTAGGTGAATAAATTCTTATCTAGGTGTTTAGATCCAGTTTTCTGGTAGCGATCGTGGGTCACATTGCCTAGAGAAACTCCTAAAGATGAAGAAAGGTTCTTAGAAAAAATACATCAAGTTGTACCAGCTCCATGCAATTGCTGTTTCATTTTTGCAGAAGTAGCATCATCTGGCTCTATCAGTAGTTTTTTAAATCAGCTGAAAAGATCTCCAGCACTGAAACAATTCATAGATGTTATTTTAGTGACAAAGTACAGCTCTCAGCCTTCTAAGGATGGATTTACTTGCTCTTTACCTAAATCAGTTATGAGTATGGGCTCTTGTAAAGGAATATCTGGTACTGGAACACTTGTCTTTCCTACTCGAACTTTTGCAGGTTTACGTTGATGTCGCAGCTTTCTTAGTTCAGTATGTTTAAAATGTGAAGCAATATGAGTTTTCCGGTGGCCTGATGTTCTGAACTTCTTGTCACAGTGAGGACAAGCAAAAGGCCTAACACCTGCAAAAGATTAAAGAAAATATTAGTTTGTGATTTTGTTTCCACCACCCTAGAAATGTAGCTTTGGAATACAGCGTCTCTTTTGTGTATTTTCTTTTTTTTTGTTTCCTATCAGGTTATTTATTATTAAAACAGGTTTTCAAAACAGATCTACAAAACCCAATTGAAAGTAAATATGAAACTGCTGGACTACTAACTGGTTGCAAAACAGCACTAAGCAAGCTTGTTATCAGGACACTGGATAATGTAAAAGTGACAGCAATTTTCAAGGGGTCCAGTATCTATCCTAAGAATAGCAGATAGCAGGTCAAATGTCCTTCCAAAACAGGAAAAAACCGGGAAAAAAGAATCTGCAAACACATAGACAAAGGATATATAANCAAGTGAGAATGATCAGAAAAATGGAGAGAGACTATAAAGGAAAACATTCTTACAGATTTCATCCCTGTGGGAGAAAGTAATAGAAATAGAGACCTAATTCAGGTTATGATTCAAAAAGGATATAAGTGCTTACATAAGCTTACTCAGGCATTTAGACACAAATGTTTAAGATGTTCTTCATGTTCAACCTTCGCAAAGTTGGGCCTGGTAGTTTGTGTTGCAAAGATTTTTTGCAGTACCATGAGTGAATTTCCAACAAAAATATATTAGGATCTAAATTAACCCTAGAAATCTATTTCAAGATATAAAACTAATAATTCTTCTGTAGTGCATTTTATTAATTTCTTTTGATGCAAGGATATAACACTGATAGTAATATTGTATCAGTTCAATAGAGGACTTATAAAAGACAGTGGATGAGATAATTAATTTCTGATTCTTCATGTTTATTTCATTTTTACCATAATTAGATTATGAAAATGACGTGTTCCATAGCTGGTGCTTTTCTGATAAATTTCAAATTACATGTGGAATATTCTTAAGAAGAGAGATACTGAAGATATTAATTTATTATTATTTTGACTTCTGTGCTTAAAAAGAGTATACACACAAAGAGGCTAATGGCATTATGATTTTCAGATAATCTGTTTTTAAACTGCAGACTTGGAAACCGTGAGGTTAATAGCACTGAGAACATCTGAAGGTAACAGGATTACAATTTAATATTAACTGTTTCTTGGGGGTCTGCTGTAGCAATGCCTCATCTCTGGGATACACTAGAGTAATTAGTCTGTAGTGGCATACAGTGGTGATACACAATAACTGCAGCTTTTTCCTGCTGCAGTCAGGGTATTCCATTCACATATAACTAGTTTTTGTTTGTAATACCTGTCATAAACAGGCACAGAGAAAGTTTGCAATGTTCCTGTTATAAACTGGCACTGATCAGGAAAAGAACAATTCTCAGAAGATCCCATACTGAGCCAAATGCGCAAGGAAAAATTTGCTTGCTTTTTTCCCAGGTAGCAGAATTGTGAAAATTATCTGCTCTTGCATCTGCTACACTCAAGGACTATATTGCACAGTCTTTTTAGGGGAGCCTGTTGTAGCCCAGAGTGGCAAGAGGTGATGGGTGTTGTGCTGGCTGTGGGACAGAAGGACAAAGAGAGTGGCAGCTCCTGCCCTACTATCATCTAAATCTCTTAATTTTTTTCCTACTCATTTTGGTAATAAATGCATCTATTGGAAAGGAGTAGGCCTCCTCCATCCCATGTTGCCATTCCATCTGGGATGACAGGGTAATTTGGTTCTGCTGTCACATACAATTGCTTGACCCAGCCCCACCTGAAACAGCAGTCACAGCTCATCAGGGCAGTGACATGAGAGTTGTGGAGACTTTTCTTCTGTTGCAGGAGTTTGTAACAGAAACGTTAAGATAGCATGGCTGAAAGTGCAAGTGGAAAAGGACCTGAGGACACAGCAGAGTGAAGGCTACAGGACTAGTTTTATTTGCAAGCAAGGACACAGTCAACAGCAGGCAACCTCATCAACATTGAAGAAGGTATTGTTTACATGAAGATCATAAGGCTGGTGCTTTGATAAGGCCGAAGTACAGCTGAGTCAACAGAGGACCTAGGCAGGAAGATGGCCAAAAGGCATTTGGTACCTGGCATTGCTCCTCCTGCACACACAAACTTACTAGAAAAATGCCCAAATCAGGAAATGGAAACAATGTGCAGCAATATTTACAGGGTCAGAGAGTTAAAGAAATCAAAAGATTATCTCACCCTACATATTAATCCTTAGAGGGTCAAACAGACCCATCCAACAAACTTCGTGATGAGCAGTCCCTGCTAGATCCAAGTGCAGCGAGGAACCTGTGAGAACTGAATTTCTGTAAGATGTGTTATAGGAGTATCAGAATATCTTTTACAGGCTAGTTTACTCCTTCTTCCCTATGTGAGCCATAGAAGCTTCTGTAGGTACACCCATGCAACAGCCTTGTCCCTCATAAGAGGTAGCAGACTAGTGAGAGGACAGCATCTACTGCAGGACTGCGAGAGTGTTACCTGCTGTGCAGAAAGAAGTATTTGAACGGATCCCATCTCATGGTATTTGCAAAAGCAGGCAAGCAGTTATTCACTGCATTTGGTGACCAGCTCAGCCACCCAGGAGCTGTCTTAGACCATTGCTACTGATTGTCACCTGCAATGAGCCAGCTCACCAAAGTATTAAGCATTAATATATTTCAGCTGTGCCTATTGACTGTGCATTTTAAACAGACTCTGCCATATTCTCCCAGTGGAAAGATTTATTTTACTTTAAGAATATATAGGGCTGTGCTTTCAGTACTTTTTCTTTGTTTAACAAGGAGCTCTCTTACTGAAAACCCAGTAGACCACAAAACCAGTCAGGGGCTTTTATCCGGGATGTCTGACCCATCGCCTGACAATAATTAGTTCAGGTTAATTACAGCAAATCTGTAGATTTGCAGCCTGAAATCATCTCATCCCCTAAACTGAACCCTCCAGAGGATTCTTTTATGAGCTCTGCATCCTAAGGGTGGACTTAAAGTAATGAATTTGTCTCTAATAAGATTCATAGGTTTGTTCCCTAAGCAATGGTGTCAATTATAGAACCTAACACTGATGGCTTATTTTGCTGAAAATAGAGAAATGGAGAGTTTTTAATGAAGCATGCAGGATTTTTAACATTTTTATTTAACTCTTTGCATTGTCAAAAAGTATAAAAATACAATTATGTGAAATAACATACCACTTTCTATGCATTTCTGTGTGTGCCAATAGCTAATTTCCTTCTGCTCTATAATGGAAAAGGTTAATGTAATGACTCTGAGATTTCATTTGGAAATGTTCCAGAAGAGTGTCTGAGTATTTGCTGCTCTTAATGGCAGGAAGTAATAAGTGAGGTTATGTATTGGTGAAAAATGTTTCATGTATTGAGAAGATTAATACTGGAGAGAGGCACAGGGGACACCAGCCTGAGGCTTCCTCCTCAATTCTGACACAATATAATATGTCCATACTTGATACATGCCCTTCTGTAGTTAGTTCTTAATCATTAACAAAGCAGACAAGAAGTCTCTGAGGGAGTGGTATTGGGAGAGGAGAAGGAATCAGCCAGAGTATTCTCTTCTCTCTTACAAATGAGTGGCAGGCACCTCCATCTGGGAACACTGGACCAGGTGGTACTGGTACCAGCGAAGTATCTACATAACAAAATGATGCTGATACACCCTTCAAGGATTTGACTCTGTCCTGAGCATTTAAACATCTATGCTAATTTTTATGCATAGTAATGGTACTTGGAATTTCTGGAAGATGGACCACCACTTCACAGCTTTATTTTGGCCTTTTATTTCACATTAATTGTATTGTTTATGAAAGATTTAGCATTATTCCATATGAAAGATGTAGCCCCTTCCTTTATTTCAAAACTCTTAAATTTATTTTTTAATTCAGATCCCATCCCTGTTGTCTGAGTCAGTCCAAATCCCAAAACTAAGGTTTCAGGTACATGAGAAATAGCTCCAGGTTTTTTATTTTACTCTTTAATAATTTGTTATTATTTTGCTTTTAATTGTGTTGAAAGAAGAAACAACATTCCAGACTCTTAACTTCCCTTGAAAGAGATGGATGCGGCTGGAACTGGAAGAGGGGAAACATGGCAGTAGCCCTCACTGGAAGGGTGAGTGTGGCTAAGAGGCACAGTACCTGCACAACTACAACAGCTCCTAACATTTAAAACATGATATTCCTGAACAAGGTGAAACCACTCACCCTCCACAAGAGGATGTTCTGCTCCCTGGCCAGAGGTTGCCCAGGCAGGTCAATGCAAGCCACATTTTCAGAAAGATTTTTAGATCAGCAGTGGTCTCTCTTCACCTTCAGCTGAGGGGAGAGGAGCCCAGCCAGCACGGGTTCACGAGGGGCAGGTCCTGTTTGACGAACCTGATCTCCTTCTATGACAAAGTGACTCGCTTGGTAGATGAAGGAAAGGCTGTGGATGTTATTTACCTGGATTTTAGCAAGGCCTTTGATACAGTGTCCCACAGTATCCTTATGGAGAAACTGGCTGCCCATGGCGTAGATGGGAATACTCTGCACTGGGTTAAAAGCTGGCTGGAGGGCCGGGCCCAGAGGGTGGTAGTGAATGGTGTGAAGTCCAGTTGGCGACCAGTCACGAGTGGTGTCCCACAGGGCTCGGTACTGGGTCCGGTTCTCTTTAACATCTTCATTAATGATCTGGAAGAGGGGATCGAATGTACCCTCAGCAAATTTGCAGACGACACCAAATTGGGTGGGAGTGTTGATCTTCTGGAGGGTAGAGAGGCTTTGCAGAGGGATCTGGACAGACTGGAGCAATGGGCTGAGACCAAC
>VXBW01007093.1:467279-589441 GCA_013400375.1 Thinocorus orbignyianus
TTTTAATTCCCTCTCCCCCCCATTGGTTGGAGTAGATGATCTCAAAAGGTCCCTTCCAACCTAGGTGATTCTGTGATTCTATGATTCTGAGAGTCTCCATGCTTGGTTCTTGGGTGCCCAGCTGAGCCCAGAAATCACTGTTCCAAAGGGGAGTTTGGGTCAATGTGGGTACAGACTGTTGGGTTAAACTTAGAGACTTATGTTGGGTACATGAGACAGGTATCAGACAGGACAGGCTGCCCGGTTCACTAGTGGTCTAGGTCACACTGGGAGTGGGGATTGAGATTGCCTATCTCAAGTCAATGAGTTCACTGAACTTTCACTTTCTAGTGACTGTCATGTATGATCTTTGACTGTTCTCTGCTCTGAAGGCTGCTTATCGGATGAAGTCTATTTCCATGCACATTTGAAGCAATAAAGACATGCATTAGGAAGAATAATATTTAGAAAAGGAAAAAAAATGCACTGGAGATGCAAGATTAAAAAGAAAACTCCATTCTCTAGGTTAAGCACTGATCAGTTGCTTGAGGAGACACAATTTCTTAGCTGGAAAACACTAAAGTACTGTGTTGGATTTATGTGGCAAGGTTCTGGGCGTGGGAGGGCTGCAGGGTGGCTTCTGTGAAAAGATATTAGAAGCTGCCCCACTTTGGACAGAGCCAGTTCCAGGGGACTCCACAACAGAACCAGTGCTGGGCAAAGCTGAGTCCATCAGGGACACGGGTGGTGCCTCTGTGACAATATATTTAGGAAAAAGTAAAAACAGCAGCTGTGAGAGTGGAGTATATGTGAGAAAAACAACTCTGCAGACAGCTAGGTCAGCAAAGAAGGAGGGGAAGGAGGAGGAGGAGACGTTCCAGGTACCGGAGCAGAGATTCCCCTGCAACCTGTGGTGAAGGCCATGGTGGGGCAGGCTGTCCTCTCCTCTTGCAGCCCATGCAGGTAAATGGTGGAGCAGATATCCACCTGCAGCCCGAGGAGGAATCCACACCAGAGCAGGTAGATGTGCCTTGAGGAAAGCTGTAAACCATGGAGGGACTGTGCTCCTGGCAGGACCTGTGGAGGGAGGAGCGCATGCTGGAGGAGGTTTGCTGGCAGGATTTGTGACTAGTGGGAAGGATCCACCCTGGAGCTGTTCAGGAAAAACTGCAGCCCATGGGAAGGGCCCACTCTGGAGCTGGGGAAGACTGTGAGGAGGAATGTGCAGCAGAGATGAAATGACATGGACTGACCACAGCCACCATTCCCCATCCCCCTGCAATGCTCGGGGTGGGGAGGCAGAGGAGTTGGGAGCTATGTTGAGCCTGGGAAGAAGGGTAGGGGTGTGGAGAAGGTGTATTTTGTTTTGGTTTTACTTCTCACTATCCTTCTCTATTATTAATTGGCAATAAATTAAATTCATTTCCGCAAGTCAAGTCTGTTTTTCTAGTGACAGTAATTGGTGAGTGACCTCCCTGTCCTTATCCTGACCCATGAGCCTTTCATCCTGTTTTCTTCCCATGTCTGGCTGAGGAGGGGAGTGAGAGAGCAGCTTGATGGGCATCTTAAAGGCAGCCAACATCAACCCGCCACGAATACCAAGGCCTAAACCTTTAATGGAAAAACTACTTGATTTCATACTTTCCCAACAGGTCTCAGGATTGTACTTCTGGAGAAGGAGACTCACACTTAAAAAAGCAAAGAGATTGATCACTTGTCTCACATGGCAAATGCTTCAACATCAGCTGCTCTTTCCTGTGTTTCAGGGCAGGGATCTGAACCTACAAATTGGATGTTGTACATGGGTATCCACTCTGCTTGACAGCAGAGAGGGCCTATGTCAGCCAGTCTGTAATTGGAGCTGCCCTCCTTCACGCAAATAAAAGCTGTTCCAAGACAAACAATTGAAAACTGTATCTACCAGCCTGGCAGTTGCAGGACTTGTCTTAAACACAAGTTAGACCTGAGACTTTTATTACTGGGGGGAGGTGAGGGTAGGACGTTCATATTCAAAAAGGCTCAACTTTCTTGTGACGTTGAATCAAGTAAAAATTCTACAATCTCTCATAAAACTAAAAAAATGTTTTCCAGGGCGCCCCCAGGGACTGGCAAGTGGTATTAATTACTTGAAAAAAAGCAAAACTATTTTGACCATCTCTTTGAAAATATTTCCATTACAAAGTAACTAAGCAGGGGTCTAGATAGGGGAGGCACACACTGGACTTGGTTCTGTTAACCCTGTTAACTCAGCATTGCAACATACTTCACCACATAACAACCTCTCCTCATAGAAAAACCACAGAAAAGCTCAGGTGTACAGAATGCCCACCTTCTAATGCTGTATTGCAGTCAGAACTCTCCTCACTTGGAACCTGTAACCTGTTAATTGCCTTACCCTCATTTATATGATAAGTGGTTCATTTCCTTTATTGTGATTGAATCCCCTCCCTATATTACAAGAAAACTGGAGCTGCAGAGAGTGCTTGATTGGATTTCATTGCTGTAGGCCATTTCTTAAACAGGTTACAGGTTGACAAACATAGAAGGGGGATCAATATCTATCCTTTGCCTCATTGACAAGCTAATCTTTTCAGTAAACATTTCATCAGTACCTGCCATTTGTATACATACCTGCCTCATGAGGATGGAGAAAGCTCTGCTTTATAAGGTTTAGGTAACTAATAAATGAAAAGACAAGAATATAAATGGGGCAAATCATCAAGATACCATTTTTAGGAAAATAGCCTTCCATTGCCTGCAGAATATAATTGAGCACGTTTCTAACCATTCTTAATTTTAATTAGGTTGCATTACACTCAGACCTGGTGTCAGCTTCTGTTTCTGTAACTCAGCTTGTACCATTTTCTCAGAAAGGTCTGCCCCTCAGCCCAAAATCTCCAGCCATATTACAAATGTTTTTGAAGACCTCACTCGCCAGAATTAGAGACATATTTAATGTCAAATGTAACAGGGAAACTAAACCGCCCTTTTTCAATGCATGCGGCTTGCCCACTCTTTGCTTGCTTTTTCACTCCAGCCCTCCAGAGAAGGGACACCTTTCTCAAAAAGGTGACATCCTCCTCTCTTATCAGAGGTAACAGGACTATTTTGAGTGGGGGTTTAAAGAAGTCAAGGTTTTACTAATCACTTAAAACTTGTGAGTCATACTCCAAAAGCAAGCAAGCAAGCAAGTTATGTTAGTGTGTTTGGAGACATCTTTTTTGTTTGCTTTCATGTCACATGTTGAAGTCTTCTTCCCCCACAAGGACGTGGGCTAGAAACTGGCATTGTCTCTGACATAAATGAGGGCCAAGATGATCGCTATATTTAGGCTTCTTTTACAGCCTTGCCTATTAGAATTGCATGGCTGAGTGACAAACGCCCCAAAAATAGGCAATGCCGAAGTTCAGTCTAACCTGAGACAGTGCATGAGGACATGCCCTGCAGGGTCCAGGGTGAAGGAAAATGGACAGCAATCACAAAACTTTGGGTTCACAAGAAAAGAAAATATTTCTGCAGTTGCTATGTTCTGCTTATTACTTTAATGATAAGTTCATTATTATTTTTCTATCTTCAATAACAAGTAAAGTAGAAAATAATGATGCAAACAGGCTGTAAAGCATGGCAGGTAATCGATTTCTTTTAAAAGCTCTTCTGCTTCTAGGATCCAAAGCTACTACTGATGGTACCAGAGGACTGCAGTGTTTCCTCTCGCACTCCTGACTTACAGCCAGCAGAAGGATGTACAAGTGAATACAGCTCCTTTCCAGATAGACAAGTCTTCCCTCACTGCTCCAGCCTCAGCCTTTTCACTAGGGCTAACAGCAGTGGGCGTGCTGCTGGTGCAGGCTGGCCATTGATGCACGTCCTACTTTATCTAGGCTGTTTCTGACCACTGCTCCAGGACTTGGCACTCCTCTTCTAGCATTAGGCAACATTAAGGCTTTTAGAGCACCTTCATATAGAGCTGCCAGCTGGCCACTGGGGTGGGAGATACTGGTCCTATGCATTCATATCAACACATCTTGGATACTGTACCAGGTCTTCTAGTGGTAGATGTTTGTTCTTTTCAGCATTTTTATTTTGCCATCTTGCCAAGTCCTGCAAACCAGAGATAATTTTGGAGGCAAACTGTTTCTTCAATTTCCCACTAATTTTCCCATTTTCTTTCTTCTGTGACATGAAGAAGCTCTATTAAACCACACAGCAATATTTACCAGTTAGATAAACTTTGTAGACGGTAGAAAATATTAGATGTGAAGATGACTCCAGATGTAAATTCACTGGCACCACTGAAGTAACACTAGAAATATTTTGGTCCTGCATCTTGCTGGTGAAAAGTGATACAACTGTTCATTGTTTGACAAATGACAACAGAGAAACCAGTGGGGTAATGTAAAGGTCAGGAGAACGCATACACATTTCCTTTTCTTCCCAAGGGACTCTTTCAGTAAGTCTTTTGAAATAACCATTAAGTCACTGCAACACACCTCAGATATCTTTTCTATCATCTAAATAGTTTTAGGAAGAGCAAGTGGAAAGAAAGAACTTACTTAACGTTCAGCAGTCTGGGAGAGGATTTAATGTAAGGTATTTCCAGCACATTGGATACCCTCTTTTCTCATATCAAGCTGGCCCATGTAGGTCTGAGAACTTTTGTTTTCCAGCCTTTCCAATTAGCAAAAGCAGTGTTAAGATACGTCTTTTATTTGATGTACAGCCTAGAATATTCCCATAACCATAGGTTAATTGCTAGTAAATGTTGCTCAGGCAGTCTTGGTATGTTGATTAATGGCCTCAGTGAGCAGCTGAAAAATAGCTAGGCTGTTGGAAAGATCATTAGCAATTTTAACTCTTCAGCTATTGTGATGGGTATAGAGAAGCAATTACCAAAATTTATAATACATTTCACTGAGTACAGTGGCATACTGAAATGCAAGTTACAGTGAGGTGGAAACAATCACCAAGTTTTTCCTGGGTTCAATTTTATAGAAGTTTCCAAAGACAGAGAGAGACAAGAATATTTTTTTCTTCTTTTTCTAAAGCTTTTGACACATCCTTGGTAAACGCATAGGAGATTTTGTATGTAAACACAAATACTTATTAACTCTGTTCTTTGGAAGTGGAGATGGACAGAGATGCTGCATTTGCATGCTGGCAAACGGACCCTGCTTTAGCTTGTAGAGGCACAGCAATACGCCTTGCAACAGCACACAGCTTGGCTGAAGAAAAGAGTGATGAGCTTTCAAGCTGTCTCATCTTAACTGGATTGACTGCAGGCCCTGATGGTGCTACACACCCATTGCAGTTTCAGGGAGGGGATTTCAAAGCTCTTATAGACCACTCCAGACCATTTACACCACAGGAAACCAGGGCAAGGATCTCACCACCTTGGCTTCACAAACATGGTCCTAAATTGCTCTTTTCTAACCTAGTCCTCAGAAAAGAAGGGAAGCATCACCTTCAGCCTGGCTCTTCCTAGTGAGGCTTCTACAGGCTAGAGCATGGCCCCACAAACACCTGAAACACTGCATCCAGGTGCAGGAAAAAGCATCTGAGCTTCCTACAGGGGTGTCCTTGTTTCCAGGAGGGACAGGGTCCTACAAACTCATAGGAACGCAGCTACACACTCTGTGGTGAACACTGCTTCGTTCAGGTATAAAGCTGCCTCCAGAAAGTATAATCGTGTTCCTTGAATCGATGTAGCTTTCAGCTGTCTGTGTGGTAGGCGGGCTGTATTGGTACAAAGGTCTGCCAAAATCAACTCTACGTTGCTTGAATGCTTTTTTTTAGCCCCAAATTAGAGTCTTCAAGTCAAGTTAGGTACAACTTGGTAATCTCCTCAGTCTGCTCCACTGCATGAGCCAGACATGTACAGAATGATCCTTTGCGAGTTTGCTGATGGTTTTTTCAATCCTCCAGTATTCTTTGGGCCACATTCAACCCTAGGAATTTCTCAATAACTTACGTCTACTAAATCATCTCTTTACTGAGAGTAGCTTAAGGGGGATGCACACTCACAGTCATCGCTGCCTCCTAGACCATCACTTGGTAGACTCTTGGTGGTCTAGGATAAAAGCACCATATAAAACTTTTATGAAGCACCCATAGTGCTCAGAACTGTCTCTTCCTGCCCTCTCTTCTGTGCTAGCCCAGATGACCTTGTGCCACCTACCTTCAGAGTCTTCATGACCCATATTAGCATTCAGTCCCAGGAGAGGAAAATAAAACAGTCCTGAACTGCAAGTAAAAAAGGATGGCAAGAAGCTGAAGGCTATATCTGGCTGTTAATGAGACAACTCCAGTTGTAGCAGGCTCCTGAAAAGCTCATCAAGAGCAATCCCTCACACGGTTTCAGAAAATATGCAACAGGAAATTACTGCCTAAAGGCACTGTGTTCGCTAGCAATTCCCAACCAAGAACGGGAGAGAGAACACAAACCAAAATAATTGAATAAGACTCTGAGCTTTATATGCAAGCTCTGCACTTGCCAAGGGAAGCAGACAAGCAGCTAAAAGGGACACAATATATCACTAATTATTGAATATAGGAGAGAAATAGCCTGCTTGTTGGAGAAACAATTCATGTCAAGCTTTTTCTAGCGTAGATGCTCTAACATTGGCAGTGTTCAGTAAAAGCATGTTTGCCACAACATAACTCTGTCTGGAGTGGTACATTTGGTAACGTATCTGTGATGGAAGGACAGGGAGAAAATCCCCTTCCACGCTTCTTAAACTGTCATAGCTTATGTATTGACACTTCTAAGAGGACACAGCCTGTTCACAAAAAGCACGAGACACTATAAGCTACTTGTTCCCTGGAATGGGAATAGATAGCTGGATGCAGTAACTGGCCCCAGTCGGGAGGCACATGAAGCTCTTCTTGGTAATACCTCACTAATAGCCAACTCACTGTTGCAGAGATTTATTCTCTACTTTCCAGAAAGCCTAAGTAAATGCAGGGGAGTGAAGACAAGTGGAGGTAAAAGGAGGGGGGAAGCTGCTTACATTCCCTGTGTGGCCAGGCAGGACATTGCTTCCTCTCAGATGGAAGCAAGTGCTGCAGATCCAGCATGTGCACAGCCAAACTGCTCTGAAGCAGCCTTCCAGCCCCAGTTCCAGTTCCCCCTGGAGCTGATGACACAGATCTCCTCTTCTACCTTCTTCCACTCCCAACACATTCATACATACCAGTCAGTACACTCACAGCTATCTAGTACTTTCTGGGTTTTAGCAGCTTCTTTTTTTTTTTTTTTTTTTTTTTTTCCTTCTTTGGCCCTGCTTGAGCAGGGGAGTGGACCAGATGACCTCCAGAGGTCCCTGCTGACCTCAACCTTTACATGATTCTCTCTGAACTGAGGTCAGTGAGGATATTTAGCTACTCAGTTAGTACTACGAAAAAACCCAAGTCCGCCCCCCCCCCCCAGAACATTGAGAACTATATCAACCAGGACACTTTAATAAATGCAAGCTTTTCACGCCATAAATTTCCTTGTTAGGACTTTGTTTTCTGCAGTCAATGTTTAACGTGAACTTTGGANGTTGGCAATCTGTCAGAGACAACCCCTCCCCTCCCCGGTCCATCACCATTCCCCCATTTCCGCCCGCATCTTCCCACACTCCAAAATGATGGAGCAGCAACACACCACTACTTTTCTTCCAGCACGCACTGCCTTAACCATGTTTTACAGCTGTGCTTGCCTTAATGGAGAGAAGGGAGATTTAGCACCTTGGCATTTATTGTTGGAAGCCTGAAATATTCTGCCCCTGAGCTTTACAGGCCTCACTAGGCCTTGTGGCAGGACTATCAGATGTGGGAGAGGGACCAGAGAGTGGTCCAGCTCTCCCTGCAGCTGCCTTCCCGACTTGACACCGCAGGCTGAGGAAGAAAGGAGAGAATGCAGCTGAGGGCAAAGGGGCCTTTGTGACTGCCTCCAAAAGATGGACGACCATCTAGAATTCCCTCCTGACACATTGCTGAGCACCATAGAGCTGATGGGTGGGAGAGAAGTTGTGCTGAAAGTTCACAGCTTTTCAGGGCATGAACCCTCGTCTGGGTTTTGATGACCTCTCAGCACGGCTTTGCCCAGGCAGGCTGCCCCCAGACATTGCAGGCTCTGCATCCAGGCCATGCTCTGATGTACTCTTGCTCTCCACAGAGCTCTTTACAGTTTATCCCAGGTTGCAGTTAAGGTCTCCGATTCTAGCCTGCTTGTTGCCAATGCAATCTGTCTGGTTTTCCATTTTATTTCTTTACAGTTCACCCAGCGTAATGGAAATCCAACTGCATTTCATAGCATCGACAGCAAGATTCTTGCAATCCTATGTCTTGCTCAGCATCCACCCAGACAGGAAAGCCAGAGGAATTAATTTCTGAGCAAAAGGAGAGAACTTAAAGCTTCTTATTAGAGGACCCTGACAGCACTGCTGAAGAAAGCAAACCAGCACAGAAGAGAAACTTTGTCAGGCAGATTTACAGTGGTTTGCTAGGTTGTACAAAGTCAAGCTCAGCTCAAAGACCTTACTCTCTGTGAAGGAGCAGAGGAACTACAATGTGTATGGAGAAGAGTGCAGCAGAGAGGGGGTCCATTGATCCCCAGACTGTTGTCTGGGACACCTGGGTGCCCAGGAACGGCTCTCCTCCCAAGAGGGTGACAGGGGCACCCACCATCAGAGCATGATGAGGGAGGGAAGGGGGAGGCTAAAGCTAGACCCAGGCACTGCTGGTGACTATCAGGCCCTCCTTGGCTTTCAGCATCTAGCATGTTTCAGAAAGGGCTTCCTTAGCAGCTTGAAAAATCAGATTGTTTTCTGGCTTGTGGCTTGATTTCAGCTGATCATATAGGAAAGCCCAGGCCTAGTGCAACTCCTGTTCTCTGTTCCTGCCCCGACAAATGGAATCTTCACCCACAGTCTGGTGTGCAGCGCTTTGGGGAGCCAAAATTAATTTGTGATGTCTCTCAGAGAAGCAGAGAGAGCTGAAAGGCACTAAAACTCAGTCCCGCCATCTCTTTCTGCCATGGTTTGAGAAAGGTGATAAAAGGATGCAATGGCTTGCTGTGGAGCTGGACATGCAGATAGTTTTTTTGATCCTTAGGTTATGTGAAGGAGACAAAAATAATGATGTCATTTTCAAATTTCACTTTTCTACAATGTAATAACTGGAGCAGCCTAACCTCTGACTTCTTCCTGCATTCTCCCTGGAAATGCAGCTTTCTGAGATTTCTAGTGTCAGGTTCAAGAAGGGAGGGAGGTGGCTTTGCCTCACTGACTTTGTGACATTGCAAGCACCTTTTTGACTCTGCTTGGGGTTAAACAGCCTCCAGTTGCCATCTTACACATAGCCCTTCCCTCACAAAGCCTCTTGGGTAGAGAAGACGAGGGACCGGTGTGTACTGTGACCACAAGGCCAGCAGCATTGGTGTTTGTAATCAACAGTCCAGGAGGGTCTGTGGCTTTGTTCACATTACCGTGTTCTGGCTTTTCTAAGACAAATCAAATCAACTATCATACCCTGGGGCAAACAAAATGCCAGTGAGCACTTTGCCTTCTTAAAAGCTTTGTTTTCTTAAGCTTAAGATGTCTAATACCCCAGCTGAAGCCATACCTGGCTTTTTTGCAGTCAGCTGCTTGTATATCGTAGGAAGGTAAGAAAGTAGATGCTGAAAAGAGAGCTCAAATTAGGATCAAAACCAGTCACATGGAAACGCGCCTTTACATACTGAAAAAGACAGACGTAAAAAAAAAAAAAGGTTAAGTCAGAGATACCCACAAAAGATAAAAACATTCTTAAGGCATATGTGACACTTCAAAAGCCTGCAGGTCAGCAGTCCACCAGTCTAACATGACTTCTCTGAAATCAATCCAGACCAGTCAGCTCCTGTGTTGGAGGCAAACCCATCTGAAAAATGTAAAGCTGGAGAGTGGCTGAGCTCTCAAAAAGCAAAGCATTTCCAAGTGCAGTTTGCAAGACTTCAGCCAAGTGCTCTCATCTTTGTTGCCCATGGGCTTATAATTATTATTGTTCATGAGAGGTGGCCTTCTGTCTCATCTGTGGTCTTCAACCAGTACTTCTACCACTTCTCAATGTCATCTTCCACTTTTTGGAGGAGGAATTGCCTGGGTTTTGTCCTTTTGGGAAGAAAAAGGATGGAACTTGGCAAATTAAAATACTTTAATGCAGGCTTCCTATTTTAGCACTTTTTAAAACCAGTCCCAATTCTTCCCTAAGTGTTTTGTTATCGCTTAACACATAAGACTGTAAATGAAGCCTCAGACCAGCTAGAATTCCTCCTCCTCCTTCTCCTCCTCCTGCTGCAAAAAGACTGTAGAAACCATTTGTAGGCCCCTAAAGATAGGTTATTTCTCCCTGGTATCAGAGCTGTCAGATCAGCCTTTTCTTTATTCCTAGGGCAATCGTGACATCCCTGTGTACAACCCCGGCTAAGGAAGCTCCTAAACAGCCTGCTCTGCTCTACCATGACAGGAGATAACCTTTCTTTTCCATCTCCCAGTCTCCACAACTCTCCAAGATGTGCTGGGGAGTGGAGCAATACACCTACACCAAGTCTTTTAATACAGATGACTGGTAAATGAGGTTTCAGCGTACAGTTCACAGAAATCATACGGCTTCTGGGTGAGTCACATCAGCAATGTTACCCTTCTCTCTGTATGGGGACTCCTACATATGCCACAGTTCACTGTGCAGCCAGAGTTCACTTGCAGAAGGAACCAACATCATGATCTTGGGTCACGGCTAATTAAATTGACTTGGTTTTTTAAATTGTTACAGTCATACTTCCTGGCATGGACTCTCTGTGCAGTGCATGAACTTGAATCTATGAGTCTATCTGAGAGGCTTTGTGCTTCTTCTGTGCCTGATTGCCTCTGATGCCCCCTCAAAATGCTCTGTCTAAAGAGCTCTGGAAGTTCACTTGCCATTATCATTTATAATTAAGATTGCTCCAAGTTTGTTTTGCTTTGTCCTCTCTTTATCTACCTTCTCAGTTCTCTCTGACATGAAGAAAAACTGGGTCACAGCAGAAAATAATTCTGAGTTGACTCAATTAGGATATAAATAGTTATACACCAACCATTCGAGGAATTATGGGGCCAGTAACAGCAATGTCACTAGGAAAAAACAGAGTATTTTAATATAGTTAATTTATTTAACATCAGCTTTTACCTCTATGTCAGCTGCAGGAAGCCTATTTTTTTCCAGAAAGTCCTGTTTTCATTCTCAGGGATGATAACGCACTGCACATAAAACACCAGCCTATTTGGAGTTGCAACACTTGCCAGCTGAGGGTGGAAGAGGGGAAGGCCCCAGGACTGCAGTTACTGCAACACGCGTACCCGAGTGGGAGTTGAGTGGGTATTCTTTAGTGAGAACACATCACCCGAGAGAGGGGGAAGCAGAAACACAAGATGATACAAAGCAGGAGTTCAAGAGGGAAAGCAGTACGCCTCTCCAGCTTTGGCTCCAAGTGTCAGCTCAATCTTTGTATAAAGGAATGATGTGTGATCTGCTGCATGATTTATCGTTTCTTTCTTTCTCTCTTTATTTCTCTCTCTCTCTCTTTTCTTTCTTTCTTCCTTTCCTGGACTAGAGTACTTGCTGCTTTTATTTGCTCTGTATTGCAAAAGCAATAATATCATATGTTAATATCCTGGAAATAAAATTTGATGATTCTTCTACAAAGACTCAGGTAACAGCAAAGGTTTGAGTAATTCATATTCAAAAATATTTAATTTTCAGATGTTCATTATGTGTTAAATTCTTGGTTACAGCAAAAAATATTATAACACACAGCATCACAGTGACATATAATCAAGCCATAAAAGTGCAGTTTATTAAAAACTGTGTAAACAAAAAGAAGTATTTCTGTAATGGCACTCTTCATGAAGCAAGTTCTGGCATACAAAATCTCAGAAGACATCAAAATAAACATTTACAGAGAAAAGAAAGTCCCAAACTGAAGCACAGTATATGAACCTGGCCAAAATGGCCCAATCCACATTTTCAAAGACAGAAAAGTGTCCTCTGAATTTTCGCTTGCTTGCTTTTAAGGAAATTCAGTCTGAATTTTTTCAAGGCATCAATCCAGCATATGAAACATTTTTACTGATATTGAATGATACAGATAAAGAACAAATGTCTCTTAATTATGACCATGTGAATACCTCCTACTGCGACATCATTGAAGGATACAAGAGATGACTTGAGAATGTTATTGTCTGTATAGCATGGCACTTGCAGAAGATATTCCTCTGGAAATAAGTTATTGAGAAATAAAATCTGACATGCTCCATCAAAGAAACTCTTTTGTGCGTAAATATCTAAGAGAAAAAGTAGTATCTTACTTCTCTGCAACAGAAGTAAACGATTTGATTATAAGACAACATACATACTGCAAACTGTAAGATGCGGTTTGAACTTGAAATACATTCACCTCAAATAGATTTTAAGTATTAGCACCTAAAATGTAATGCTGGGATTGAAACAATTTTGTTAGCTTTCAAGTCATGCACTAGTTATGACTTGCTTGAGAGACACAATTTTGCCAGCAACGTTTTAGTGTTCTGTGAGATCCTCTTAAGAAAAGCACGTTGGTCAGAATGCCACTACATTTTACACGTATACCTTTCCTACGGGAAGTTTTGCATATGTTCCATCTGCAGAGAGCAGGCCCCACAGTAGCAGGAGGTATAGGTAGAGCAAAGAAATTACAGTTATTAAAAAATACTGTAAAACTGCGAGTATATGATATAATCACAAGCTAGTATCTTCAGTTTACATAAAGCTATAAATTTGCTTGTTTAAAAAAAGACACCCAACATGTGCTTACTCACATGCTGACACAGAGTTCATGCAAACTATTAAAAAAACAAAACCTTGTGAATTTTACCCTTCAGAAATGCTGCATATACTTCACCCTCAAATAAACTGAAGCCCCTTCAGAAATGACAGGGACTTAATGTCCAGATTGACTCAAGCAACATGTAATTGCTTCCTCTGTAATGAGAAGTGAACAGCAGTATCACACAGGAAATTTCAGTGAACTGTACTTAATTTCAAACACTGTAAAGTACAAATCCAGGTTCACTTGTCATTATGCAATAAGACTACCTTTATAAAAAAAAAAACAAACACAAAACCAACCAAACAGAACCAAACAAAACCAAACTAGTTATTTTCTTGGAGGAAGAACATTTTCTTTATAGTAGCCTGGATTTACTACATTTCCAGCTGGATCATATCTAGCCACCACAAACGTAGAGCCATCACTAGCAGCTGCTTTTCCGACTCCCATCTTTTTTGTGCTCTTCCAAACCATTGCTGTGAAGTGACCTGAAGAGAGGCAAACATTCATATTGATTTTAGGTATTAAACTTGTAACATTTCCTTTAACACATGAGAGTGGAGAGAGAGAGAACAATACACAATTGTTTCTCTAACAGGAGAACAAGCGAATGACATGGAAAAAAAATGACATTGAGTATCTTGTCTTGATCTGATCTGGTTCCACACTACTATTCCCATTTCCATGTCATCTATCCAAATAAGAGTACCTAGGAAGACAAACATGCAAGAAGTAGTTGGATGAGCATCTGATATAAAATTCAACAAAGACATCACGGTCTTTACTCCCTGCAGTGGGAATAGCAGCTTGGAGAGTGACTATTATTCATTTACTTTGATCACCTCATACTCCTCCATTTGTCTGTATGTGCAACTGTTCAAAATAACACTGGTTTTGTGGCTGCTTCTACCTAACTGTTATAGCCACCCCGGCATTGTGCTACTCTGGCAGTTTTTCCCTCTATGCACAGAAAAGCCCCATGGGAGAAAAGAATTATCTTCTTCATGTGAAAATGTTCAAGCATATCTCTTATTTGAGCATTATTCAAGGAACAATGTTCTTATGTTCATTTAACATCAGGTTATCAATATGCAGTCAACGACCTGTGGCCAAATTACATCTGAAGTCACCTCTGTGATAAGAGCCACGCAACTCGATAGAGGACACATGTCAATGTAAACAGCAGTGCATTTGGTAAAACACCTACACGATTCCAATTTAGTATTTTCTACAAATGAATTTACCTTGAAAATAACTTCTGCTTTAAAAACTTTGGAGTCAGAGGAAAAATAGATTTAAAAAAACAAAAAGATTTGCTTTTGCTTACTTCCTCACTTCTCAGTTTTCTTTTACCCTTTTGTCAGTTTCTAACATAAAAATCTGGGGAAATTCTAATATGTTTTCCTTCTTTTTTTTTTCCTAAGAAATAAAGGTAGATTTTTGAAAAATATCAGAAAAAGTTGGGTAGCCAACTTCTTACAACAAAAGCTTTGTTGTTGAAGAAACAGTGCCCAGCCTGAACTCACCTGTCCCAGAAGAAAACCCTGGGTTTTGAAAGCTATAATTTTTTATTTCACTGTACCATCTGTCAGCCACATCCTTTCCTGAAAGACAAAAGAAATCCGCTGTGGAATCATGACAAACACACAGAAGTGTAGGTCACTTATAACCTGGCTAGCAAGATCTTCTGTTGTTAGCTGGCAAGAGCTTCTAGAAACATGGAGAAACAGTCATTTTACCAAAAAGAGTTTTCGAAACATAGGTAACCTGGTAGTAGATGAAACTTACCAAATATATATTGCTTTGCCACCACTGTTGCTACTCAGTTACTAATTAATCCCATGCTTTTCATTAAGCATCTCATGCCATCTATGCCATCAATGATTTGAGCCTGCTTGATGCAAGCAGAGTCCACCAGTTCCTCCACCGGAGTGCCAGGGCCTGCACTGTGGCCAGCACAGCCCGGCTCAAAGCGCAGGCATGTCACCCATGAAACAGAGGTAGAACCAGGCACAGGTGAATCCATTCAGGATGGTAGGACAGAGCTAATGAAGAGCCGTATACCATCCCCAACAGATCAGGAAACAGGACCACTCACCAATTCTCACCCGAGGTTAAAACTTTATAACGGTGAAGTCAGAAAAAACTTTGGGCAAGAGAGATCTGTGTGGCACAGCATTTGGACTGAGATGGGGCAGAAATACCTTTAATTCTCAAATAAATCATCTGGCAATTTAACATACTGAGTTTACAATTTTTTCCGCCCACAACTTTCTGTAACTCTCAGTCTGGAAGGTAGGAAAGACACATCACTCGCACCTTGGATGAGTGCTCCTGTCATTAGGCTTTCACCTTGTCATACAGCTTTCACCAGCTCCTCCCTCTTGGAAAGTGTTTGAAGAAATTTAAGTGAGCCTTGACAGATTTTCTGAGCCAAAGGGCACAGGGACCTTCTCTACAGGGAGGCCTCCCACCTGTGGATCCGGGGTATGAAGATATCCCCTTACAGCTCCAATCAAGCCAAAGAAGAATGAAATTTCTGAAATCTTCTAGTGTTCCATGTTCTTGCAGTTCAGTTGTTCTTACTTAGCATTTGAGCCCTTGTGGATGTCAACTTTGATGCTGCCTGGAAGTCCTTGTGTCCAGTGCTGGGTCATCTCATCAAAGGCTTTCACTGACCACAGCTGTATAAGGACTATGAATATGGCCAGTGATGTAGCACTCTATGCCTGTGGGTCTCTAAGGTTGATGTTTGCCAAAGAAATAATGCTTCCTTGGTTTCTGTTGAACAGTTAAGAATAGAAAGGAGAAGATTCTGATAATCTGCAATGGATTCAGCAGAACAGGCAGCACAGAGGGCAGGAGCTCAGAGCAGAATTTGCAGATGCTATCTACTCAAAAAGTCAAATGTTGCTTCTTTTCCATTACTGGTTCTTAGGAAATTCTTGTGTCAAACACTTCTGGGGAAGAAGGGGGCAATTTTTTCCCTGAGCTACATCGATAATGAAATTTCTGCTTAGCATTCCAGGAAGTATAACGTAAGGCCTGTTGATTTCATAGCGAGCTGCCAATGCTGTTAAGCCTACCGTCATGAAGAACGCTGGTCCCTGGTGGACTGTTGGCTGCAGATCAGCAATGACTCATGTTTTGCTATTTTGCAGCAAAAAGTCTTAAACTTGCACTGTTCTAAAAGTCAGACACAGAGTTAACTTCTTCAAACTTCAGTTGCTTACAAGTGCAGTCTGCTAAAAGGACAGTGTGGTAGCTTGGCAAGCTGGCTGTCAGAGCTGTCACTGAAAAGAAAATATTGAATAAAATGCCATTTCTTGAGAGGTTTGTGAACTGAAAGTTCTATGAACTTATCTATGCCATACTGTTTGTTAGGACCAGTGCTCTCTTAGTAAAGTCAATTTACATTTTCTACATAAAAAGGTAGAAAAACTTCTCTTCCTTCCCAAAGTAAATGTTTCAGGAATAACAATAGATTACTTCTTTCCCTGCTATCCCTGTGCCAAGCAACAAACCCTGTAGATCTGTTTTACGGCTCAAGTCTGTAACACAAATAAATAGTTGTTCATTTGTTATTCACACTAAAGCTAAAATGAAGACTCAAAGAAGTGCGAAGAGCAATCTTCACGCAATGCAAGGGGAAAAGAAAAAGCACACAGTAGAAAAACCAAAACAAGCAAATCATCCTGTCCCACTCTACATTTCAAAGCTATGAAAGATTTAGATGTGTTTGTGGTAGGTTTGTGTGTGTACAAAAGCACAGAATGTGACTGCAGACATATCAGACCTTATGAAGCACATGCATTTTACGTGTACAAGTGCTTATGCGACAACACTATGGAAATAGTATTTTTACAGATGCAGGACTGCGCTCTTACTGCTACCAGCACTTCATTCCCTCTCTTAACATACCAGTGTGACAAAGCATAAAGAATAGTTCAAGAGAAAGTCATCCCCACCCTGCTTACTGTAGCTCTAAGAAATGTATCTAGTTTCCATGTGACAAGAACTTAAAATCTCCATAATGGAAATATTGCAGGACACATGGAAGTTTTGACAAACACAGTATCTCCTCATAGTATTTTTTTTTTTAATTTATTTCAAGGATACCATCATGTGAAAATTCGGTAACTCTTTAATTCAAGGCAAATGGCAATAGCATCAGGTAATACCTCAATCCTGCTCATGAAAGACAGTGAGCATAGTTAGGTAGCACAATCCATGATGTGTTTATTCCCAGCCTTCATCGATGAAAGCCTGCAACTGACTGCAGCCAGGCAGTGAAAGCCTAGAAGCTGAGAGCTATACTCCATTTTTGATGTGCAGGATCAGATTATCATTATATGGCATTGCTGCCACCCTCCTTGAATCAAGAGTTGCTGGATCACAGGCTGTAAGAAATTTAAGACTGACTTGTCCCCAGCAAAAGAGAAGATGTCCAATGGACCAGGCAACTTTTGACAGACTCTGTCTTGAAATCATGTTAAACAAGTGTCCTGGAAATAAAGGAAAGGAAATGAATTGTATCTGTCATATGTCACAGGAAGTAAGGGGGGGTCTTTTGTGGAAGTCATTGCCACTTGAGAAGACAGGTAAGTAACTGGTGATTAAACATGCTATCTTTCCTCTGAAACATTTTCCTTCTTAATTCTTTGCCCCTTGGAGAGCAGTAAAAATTGCAGTGGTGGGACATAAGACAAACTAGTGTTGAAAGTGACAGCTGATGCACAGGGGACTAAGGGAAAACGCTGTGACGCTCAGGCTTCCCAGGGGGTAGAGAAAATGACCCAAAAGGGAACAGCAGAGGGGTCTGCAGAGCACTGACCCTACCTGTTTCAGCAGTAACTTGCATCCTCAGACTTGCTGGTTCAGAGAACTGACCACAGTATTTCCATTTCAGATTATTACAGAAGAAGTGATGCAGTTATATTTAGTATCCATTTCCCTTGCAATTGAATGGTTCATTGAAAACAATTCCCACTCCGAAAACCTCCCCCAAAACAGTGGTCAGTTATTGTTCAAAATGCACTTCAATCAGATTAAAAGAACACAGAAAAGAAATCTCACTCCCACCCCTCTTCCCTGATTGTAGCAGAAATAACAGAAGTTCAGTTCTATCAAAAAGCATATTGATCTGACCTACAGCCGGAGCTGCACCTTCTCTTCTGCTGCTCCCCTTGCAGAACCAACTAGTAGATGGTTACATTTTTTTTTTTAATATCCTTCCTGTTTGCTTTGCTGTAAACCACAATCACAGTTTCATCACTTTCTCTGTGGAAACAGAGTTTGCCTCCACCCTTCTCCTAGCGATAGCTGACTGATGAGCTGCTCAGTTAGACCTACTAAATGGTGCTTTTGAAACAGGCTGAATCTTGCTCTAATGAGTTTCATCGGTATCATGACACTCTGCACGTACCCACCTCGCACAAAAATTTGGCAAAACAATCCTTGAATTAGTACCCAAGCATAGTTCTGCCCAAGACTAGGTCCAGCATCAGCATATTGATTTTATTTTATTTACCCAAGCTAAAAGCTAGTAACATGGCCACGCTGCCTGTGCCTCCAGCTGCCTCATGCTGCCAGAGAACTGACCACATGAGGTCAGTCTATACGTAGGAGTAACAGTCACGGTGTAAAATTTTTCTGCTGATACCACTTTCTGAAGGACAGAGAGATAAAAAGGGGCCACTGTATGTAAACAGGTGTCAGTACTCTTGCCTGGTCATGCCCAGCATCTCATAGTTGTCCTGTTGTCTCATTAAATTTCACTTCTAACTATTCTCCTGGATGAGGAGCTCTATTCTGTGTGGATGTGAGTTCCTACAACTGGTATCAGACCCAGGGCTGCAGGGACCCGGGTGTCTGCGGTGCCAGCAATGGAGCACCAGTGTGGTGAGCGCTACCGAAGCACAAGCTGGAGTAGCTGGAGAGCCCGTAAAGTGGTCTGGGAGGAGTCACCACATGAGTGCATGGCCACCACAGGGAGAAGGGAGTCCCGGCTGCTGGTCAGGGAGCTGTGTGTGTGAGATGTGCTGTACCAGCAACTGCAGTAGAAACACAGCCTCAGGGGCTTGTACATCTAGGTACCGGAGATGGGGAGATTGGGATACAGGAGGGGCTACTGGGCAGACCAAGTGCCTGAACCCAGCTGCTGCAGGCATCCACACTGGAATTTCATTTCCATTACTGAAGTATATATATAAACTATATTATTTCATGTTATAGAAAGACAAATTTTATATATTTTTTTAAAAAAATTCATTACTGTAATAAAATAATTTTACACGTATATGGTATTTATTTTTTTATACCTACTCCAAGTATAGACTTCACTGCGACCAGCCAGAAAAGGGAACAGGATGAGACCACTGGTACTGTTCATTTGAATGCTGACTACATCTGTCTGTACTAATCTGTGTAGCCACCTGTAAATATATATGCATGTACATGCTGTATATACGTGTTTGTGTGTGCAAGCCTGGGAATACACTCTCAGCCTCACTACTGTGGTAGCCCTACTTCTGTATTCAGCTCATCCTAACTTTTATTTTCTCTGGTCCCAGCCTTACTGTTTCTCCTCATATCAAAGAATCATTAAACCTCCAAGTAATCCCACTGAACTAATTGCTAGAAACACTCTAATAAAATCCCATGGGCACACATTTCTGTGTGAGGATGGGCAGCACCATAGCAATCTAGTAAAAAACTAGGTACCCTAAAGCTCAGAATTTTCCTCAGATGTTTTTCTAGCTTTTGTTATCATGACATTCCTTCCACCAGTCCAAGAAGTAGGTAGAGGTAGATATATATTTGCCTCATAAATAAAATATTTATCTAGACCACAGTCATACTAATGGTTTTACGAAGTAATCCTCTACTTCCAGGATTTCTCGTGCAAGTCCAAATTTTATTTTACTTTATTTTATTTTATTTAATGGTACTATATAAGCCTGTTGTTAGACAGCAAGAGATGCATCAAGGCAGGCTCTCAGACAGAGCATGCTCCTCCAGGACTTCAGCAGAGGGTGTCTGGGTCACTCTGCCCACTAGTCCCAACCTGTAGGCAGACTCACATTCCTCCCGTAACAGATCTGGGTGACAACTTACAGTGAATTTCTCTTACAGACTCCAGACTCTCTAGAGTTCACAAGCCTCTTTTTTTTTTTTTTTTTTTACAGGCAACATGGCACGTTCTCCATGACCCCACCAGCCATCCAGCCATCCCAACCAGAATTTAGTCATTCAGTGCTTGCCTTCAGCCTTCCACCACATGAGAAATGAGACGAGGCATCTGGAGAAGCCTGACATGCTACAGCTGCCAAGGCAGGCTGCGGTCTCTCGCATTAGTGGCAGATGACAGCTCACTTACTTGAACACAAAGAGAAGTCTGCTACAGAGCAGTTCCTGCAGGACTGGAGGGAGGAACCAGCTGTCAACTATTTCTTGGATTACAGGGATAAACATTTTTCCAGCAACAGCTTTAGGCTATATAACACTAAAATCCTGAATACAGTTCAAGGTATTCCTGTATGAGGAGAATGGTCAAACTAGAAGACTCTTATAGTTGAAAGCTTAAATCTTCTCTGAAACAAGAAATACAACTCCTGGAATTATTACAGAACTCAGTAAGAGCCGAAATAAACAGATTCTTACAGAGAATGCAGAACATGTTGGAGGTTTATTGAATTTTGCTTTATCCGGGAAAGAAACCAGAAGACACTGCCTGCTTCTGTTAAGCCCTTGAATGAATGCCTTAATACAAATTTCAGCCTCATTGAGCAGGGTACAAATTAACTATCCAAAGAAAACTATATGAGAAAGAGCGGAAGAATGAACTGACTAAGATGAAGGCTAAAGCCAGAGGAAAGAATAACTTCATTTGAAGGACTAGTTTTCTCATTCTGGTACTTTAAATGATCCTGCTGCATAGGAAATGTAGAGGTGTTTTACAAAGCAAGAGGATGTAGCTTAATTTTCTCAGCAATATACTCAACTCTGTGGATAATAAAATAGCAACAGAATTGCTCAAATCTGGCAAATTACGTATGGAAACAGTGCATTGAGGGCAACAAAGCTGATCCAGAAAAAGACAGGCGTTATATAATTTATGGAAGCATTTGTGTGTTTTGTTTCCAGCCCCCTAAATGGGAATTCTGTGGCTTTAACCTCGGGGGAAGGAGCACAAGTGATTAACACAAACAAGAAGGAAGAAGTAAGCTCAGTCAGTGAGTCATAGTCTCTATGCAAACTTTGCCATACATCTGTGTTTTCCCATGCTGCTCTGAACCCTTGCCTCAGACCCTTGCAATGGACAGAATGCCAAATATGAGTAGATCAAATTGTATTTTTCCACCCTGGGTTTGTTTTTTCAACATGAAAAAGCACCCATTAGGGACTAGAGTTGGCACTTCCAGAAGAACTAAGCAGTGTCTCTGGGCCTAAAACTCACTGCCTAAAATTTCCAGCTCCTTCAGACAGGGCCTCCAGCTTGCAGAAATGAGCTTCTGCTTCCCTGAGGCTCTGCTGGAAATTCCAGAGGTAGATGGGAATAAAGAAAGCAAGTGGTCACTTTTAATACATCCCACCTGCTGTCTCAGCAGGCTAAGGCATGAGCCCTGCCCGCTGGAGAAAGCGGGAGGGAAGAGCCTGCTGAACATCGTGCTGACTGAAGGCCCACCCCAGGCTGTCAGCCTGGCCAAAATTCAGCTCGTCAGGCATCCAAATGTTACGTGTTAACATTTATGATCAGAAATTACATGGAGTATTTTTCTCTTTAAAGTGAAGGCATGGAAAAGGGCTCAAAGCCTGCTTGCTGAGAGAGCAGAAGAGACTAGGCATCTAACACATTAGCCTCTGTCACCTGGTATTCACCCCGCAACCCCATTTTTGCCCCCACAAACTGCGTAGCATCCAGTGGCATTTTTTTCCACCTTTCTCACTGCAGTCGCCCTGTGGTCAGCCCTCTCTTTAGCTGAGACAAACTAAAGATTAGGGTGAAGTACAGGGCACTGACAGCTTCCATCTCTCCAGCTGCAGACATAAAAGCAGCACACGTGACAGCTCCACAGCTGGGACAAATGAAGCAGCTGAGCTGCCAAGTCCTACCTCCAAAGGGACATAGCACACTACTACAGTCCCTTACCCTCTACATGTCTACACATGCTCTTAGCTCTCAGCACATGCAGGTGACTGCAAACCACCATCCTGTCCCCATGGAGCCTGGACTGGGCTGCATGGGATGGGTTTTTGAGGCAGGGGCAATGCCAGTACTCTTGCAACAAGAAGCTCTGAGCCCAAAGTATGTGAGATAAGTCATTTATTCAGTATGAGACAACAAGAGGAGAAAGTTTACCTGGTTGGTCATAGGATGCCCATGCTAGGTTTTCTCCATATTTTCCATTAGCCGACTCGGAGCTGTGCTTGAGGACCCTTGTGGTAGCCAGTTCTTCTGCATACCTGGCAAAAGAACCCACATATTGAGTATTGGACACATCCATAGCGAGCAGAGAGGAGGAGGAGCGGGAGGAAAAGAAGGAGATGCAAGCAAGGAATTTTGTTGTTGGAAGATGACAGTTTAAGCCAAGTTACTCAGCTGCAAAGCCCTGAAGCCAGGGATGCCTCGAGTTTACACAGACCTAGGAGTTAGGCAAAGGGAAGGTCTAAAGGCCATTTTCCCTGTCTTTCATAAGCATGTATGTCACTGCTAAGAAGGTCTCAGAAGAAATCAAAGGGCAAATCTCCCCCATCCATGTTCTTCCCAGCACCTAGAAGCACACCAGCCATCCCTAGCTGCAGCCGCTGGGGGAAAGGGAAGTACCTGCAGCAATTGCTATAGGTGTCACCTCCTGACATTTCTAGGAGTAACTAGGGAGTAACTTAAATGTTCTTGATGAGATGGAAAAAGGACCAAAGTGAGGATTCAATCAAAGCAAGTGTAAAAACCTCCACATTTACAAATGAAAAGAAATCAAACACAAAACAAGAGCAATGTGCCAGGCAACAGTATGGAGAAGGAGAGTACTCAGAAAATCTGAGGCAATAACTGTGTATACTAACACAGGGATAAGTAGCACTGTTTCTGTAGAAGTTGACATGTGTGAGAGAGTAGGATGTATTTCATTGTCTTACAACAATAGGGTTAAGAAGAACTTCATGCTTAAAACAATTATTCTCTTTATTCAACATTGGAAAGGCTTCAGTAAAGGATGAAACTGGAAAGACCATTTGTTATTTCTCAGGGCACAAGAAATAGGAGGCAACACAGAATCATCAGGTCACAGATTTAGAAGTCAAATAAGACAAAGCACTTTTTCCACATGGTGCAGCAGAAGTCATCACCACAGGATGATGCAAACATGAAAGCACATGCATCTTTAAAAAAGAGGTAGAAAAGTTTACGGAGGGAATCTTCAGGGATTATTAAACAAAAGGGGGGAAAAAAAAAAAAAGAGGATTCAACCTACTGCTTAGGAAAACCATATTTACCAGGAAAAATCTGTAATTTCTGGGAGAAGACAATGGGGGAAGGACCACCACATCTGTCCTGCTACTCATTCCCTAATAATGAAATTCTGGCATCTGCCAGAGACAGGAAATTTGTCCAGCTGAACATTTTGGCCCAAGCTAGTACTTGAGTCACTAGGTTCTCATTTCCTTCAGTCCTAATCCTCCCACCAAAACAACAACAAAAAAAGTAGTTAGCTACCTCCATTAATTTAGAAATAAAGAAAATTTGTCAATTGTTAGCCTGCTAGATCCTGAACTAAAGGATCTCTAGATTCTTCCTCATGCCCTTTATCACTACAGGCCTGTCATTTCTCTCTTCAAGGATACCAACATCCCAAGTAAGAGGCAAGACTGGAACAAAGTACACATTCCACATGGACAAAATTGCCAAGGATTTGAGACAAAGGGTGATTAATTCGCTGTAGCTCAGGCAACTGAAAGCATGAGATTTGCATCTGAGATCATCACCCTGTGCTTCACTACAGTCAGAGATAAACAGACACCTGCTGAGGGTGACTCATCTCATGCTAAAGCAGGCATCCATAGTCATTTCATCTAACCTGTCACAATCATTGGAACTGAAAATAGTAGGAAACAGACCATTTGCAACACAGATAGAGAAGCACAGAAAAGTACCCAGAGATACACCAAATACATACCAACAAAGATATCAGATATACCTAAAAAAGGGCAAAGTTCTTTGAATTTAAGATTATGCAAAATCTGTCCTGACAAATACAAGATTTCTTATATTTCATGTCTTTTATTCAGATGAAACCATTCCTGCTTTTTGGTATCAACCAGTTTTACCAATCTCTGTACATGTATGCTTTAATTCTTAAAAGTTACACACCCCATCCAAACGAAGGTTTCCTATTGTCATTCATCACAGAAGGGAACGTCAGCTAAGACCAGAGAGGACTTTAAGGAATTCCAGAAGAATCTAAAAATATCCACCAAGGGTAACAGCACATTTAGAGATATATGTGGAGCAATGCCTATTTGACAGAATAATCTGAAGTATTCACACAAGTTGACTTGTTCAAACCAACTGTAGCACTTTGGAGACACATCAAGTGTTATTGACAAGTCAATGAAATGTTTTCCTCATTGTGAGGCATCATGCAAAAGAGAAACTGAACAACTCTTTGAAGAGCAGAAGGAAAATCCCAGTAGATTACAAAGGTATGTGGATGAATCACTGGCATTCCATCTCTTAGAAATACTATATCCAGTTACCACTGTGTCTCAAGTGAAAAAAAAGTGAAAAAATAAAGACAGAATCAGATTTTGCTTGCTACCAGAGGGCACGTCCAGAGCGCAACACTTGGTGGAGACTTCCAGTCTTCTGCGCATCTGTGTGACAGCACAGCACCATGCTGGGACAGTAAATCAGGTTCTGGAAAGGCTACAGACTCTCTGGCTCCCAGCCAGTTGGCATGGAGAAGTCTGTATGGTTATGGTAGAAAGTCTAAAGGAAGATGAGATCTCATGTCTGCAGAGATCAAACTGCCAACTATGCAGCTATTATGGAAATACATTTATTTTCTGAAGGGTTTAATCAGCATTTACTCCTTTGGGTATCTCCTTTGTACTGTGAGGATCAGCCTGAAGAAATTCAAGATTTTCAAATCTACTTGGAAAAAGGTTTCTGTAAAGGGAAAGGAAATAATCTAGTTGTCATGTCTACAGCAAAGAGGACAAGCAGTAATGGACTCAAATTTCTGTAAGGAAGACCCAAATCATCCAGCAGGAAGATGGATCCGCTGTACATTAGAAGTTGTGTGGTCTTCAGCACTGGAGAAGAGGTAAGATGGGTGCCTCCTGATGGACTAGAGAACAACTCATATTGATTTTGCTTTGGGGGCAGGAAGAGAGACAATTTGCTCTGAAATTACTACCCTCTGATTCCATTGATCTTAGACCAGTCATTACTTCCTACCACGAGAAAGGTTCTTTTCTCCACTATTTCAGCAGCGGTCGATATTCTCCTGCATCTGACAGAGGTGGTGGTGAAGCATGTTTTAGGCAACTACCCACTATAGGAGAGACACACCAGTGAAGACAGATGCAGCCCATGTCTGGAAAAGGGTGCAAGAATGATTAAGTAGTTGTGACCACGGAAGTACCCATGTGACCAGCTGGTGCTATGTGACAGAGAAAGAAGGGACAAAGAGAGTTGGGTAGGAAGACAAAAATAGAGTCCCTTCACCCAGGAAGTCTTCACTGAATATCAGCACATCAAAGGCAAGTATTTTTGCAGTATGCACAGTCAAACCTAGTAGACAAAAGTGTCACAAATTTAATTAGAGAAAATAAAGGACTGAACTCACTGTTGGGCTCCTCTGTTTAACTTCTTGCAGAGTTTTAATGGGGGTACTCCATGTTTCTTCCTGTAGTCATTGTGTGCTTTCAAGACTTCTTCAGCAAATTGTTTGGAAGCTGAAATCACATAAAAAAAATTAGAAAGGACGGTCAAATACAGACAGTGAAGACAGAAAAAGCATACCCTGTAGGCTAAGAAGTTGGTGCAGGCTGGACTGAAGAACAAAAAGCATAAAACCCTCATCACCTGGGAGTAGGATGAAATGAACCGTTAATGCCTTCCATCCAGGAACTAACTCTCAGAGACACTTCCAGTGGGATGATACAGACTCACTAAATGTTGAAGAAAAATATGTACCTTATTCCTTTCCTCAGTAGCAAGGTGATTCTGACTGTCTTCCATTTTAAGATTTCAGCACACTGAATCGCTATTGCAAAGTCTCAGACTAAGTGACAAATATGTCCTTTGAGATGCACTAAAAATGAAAATTATTGTCACTGTAAGAACTTTCTGTATTAGTCAAGACACCACCTAAGGAAAATGAAGATGCTGAAATGTTTAGAACTATGCAAGTTCTTTGAAACATGCACCAATCTTTTTATTCAGTATATAACACAAATTCATAGAAATCTATGTAATTGGTAAATATTTGAATTGCAAAGGTACTGCGAAGTTTTAAAAGAGCTCATATTTGTACCCTGGTAAACCTTGGATTTTCAACAGTGCAAGGCAGAGGGCAAGAAAAATTTTTCTGCACAAGACCACCTTAAAGTTTGTGGCTGTCATCACCTAGACTTTATATCTCATCCTCTCAGCATTAAATAGTAGATAAACAACCTGACCTGCAAGTGTGACGGTTTCTGTTCAAATTACTTAATATCAATGACAATAACAAATTCAAATTCTATTAAAAAAAAAAATGAAGTCAAATGTAATACAGGCTTTCTCAATTGCCAGTCCACCTATTAACAGAAGTATTGCACAATCCAATTCTGTACTAATACTATGACTTACGAAGACCAACAAGACATGGACAAAACTGAGTGTCTTCTAGCCATGACAGGCACCACTTTGTTGTCCCTAGAGAACCTCCATCCTCCCCTTCCCTCAAAGGTTGCTGCTATAGAAACACTTATTGACTGTGAGTCAAGCTCATGTGCTAACCGCCCTCCTCTGCACGGCTTCTCCTGTGCATGCTGATGTGTGGAGAGGAGCGCCCAACTGCCAAATGTATTTCACATTTGTTTCGGAAGACATGTTAAGTTTTTCCATTTTCCCAGTGTTCCATGCACTGAGAAGCCAGACATTAAAAGTGAGAGTTAATGGGAGTTTTCAGGCTCCCACCCAAATGGGAACAGCTTCCCAAACAGCACTGGAGACGTACTTTTTTCCCCTTCATGTAGCCTGCTTCAGCTGCTAGAAAAAATTATTTCCTGCTGCCAGGCAGCTAGTTTTGGTCATGAATCATTGCACAGCTTAACAAGTAAAACAATTAAAGGTATTAGATACAGTTGCATGCTTCTCATTATTCAAATGTTTATTTCTATTTTGGATTCTTCTGGAACATTGGTTAAGATAATGACAGCACATGACAATGAATTTCCAGGCTATGATGTGGTAGAGAGCACATCTTTCAGTTGTTGTGTTTTTGACTTCAGTTTCATTGATCACCTTTGTGTGACTAGAAAAAGTAAGCAGAGGTATCTAGGTTGCCCTACCCCATCAGATTTGTTTTCCTGAGTATTCTATTTCCCCATTCTCTTACTGTCTATAAACAGTGCCAATCTGTTAAGTCTTTCTCAACTGAAGAGCTCTTCGTGCCTGAATCCCTCCTGCCTCTTTTCTGAACCCTGTCTTCTGCTCTGTTCTTCCATTAGTTTGGACATCAAAGCAGAAGCAAGTTATCTGAACATGCCTTCCACAATACTAGCTGCTCTGCATCATCTTTGCAGCTGTCAGCTGGACCTACTCCACTGGTCTAATAGAGCTGCAAGAACAAAGAATGCTGCAAAGAAATATCAAACATGAAGCCTCTCCACCTGATACCCACATGACAAAAATGCTGTGGGCAGCCTGCAGGTCACTGCTCAGGCTGCACAACATTATACCAGGCACACACTTGACCAGCACAATAGGCATAATTTTTAAGTGACTAAGTGTCCACCTGAGTGATTCAAGAAAGAGCACAGTATCAATTTCTAGAAGTATCATTGTCTTCTCAGTGTTCTCTGTCACATTGTTTATTTTCACTGGCAATTTTGTACTTTCCATACATACTAATTGTTCCTGTTTAGCCTTCAGATAATTAACATATAATACAATCAACAAGAATGGACCTTACATAGAATCCTACACAGAAGCGTACCATTATGTTTGTCTCAATCCCTCTTTGAAGCATAACATTTTAAACTAGATTGTTATAAAAGACCCAACATATTTGTTATTAATAATTCTTCTTAGTGATATTTTTCCTCATTTGAAACGTAATACTCTGGAAACAAGTCCCAGCTGTCTCTTTCACACTGAGAATAATGTTCTTTCAATGGAGAAGTGATGGGCATTTAACTGAGATGAGAAATGTTAAGAGGGCAATTATGCCTCTACTGCATTTTGACTCTGCACTCTGGTCTGAAGACACGAATGCTCCCGGATGGGCTTGTACTGGGTGGCCTCTACACTGCCACAGGGAGTGAATATTCCATGTTTCTTTCACCATGCATTTGATAGAAACATCTTCAAAGACTGGCCATTAATGCTATTCCTAAATATGTCATTTGAGAGCATAGATCTGACACTCCAGTTCATTAATCACTTCCAGCTATAAAAACTGACTTCCTTTAGTCCTCAACTCTTCCATATTCTTTAACAGAACTGTGTGAATGCTTGGTAACATACAGAAGAAATTAAATCATATACACATCCTGGAGGGAAGGAAAGACGAAATGATGCAATATTCAGAAAGTCTTACATCCTGTGTGGGGTTTCTTTGTCTTCATTTGCAGCAACTTTGAATCAGCAATTCAATAAAAGGGCAAGATCTCTATCCCATACAATGTTGGTAGACTACTTCCCTTCCAGCCTGAATTATTCTATGACCTTACAAAAAGCTAGAAGAGAAAGTATTGCTTAAAGGCATGAAAGGAATTGGGGGTTATAATTAGACATGAGTTTGAATGGGAGTAGTTTCCTGGAACTTTCTTGTGTTTATCAGACTTCTTAAAATAGATTTCCCTTCAGCTCAGGAGATCCCTCTTCAGGGAGAAGATTTTTCTGCTCAATTTTTCCTGAAATTTTCTCACACACCTGCTTATTGCTGGAGCGAGCTTCAGGACAACACTAAGATGTCTGAGGTAGCTGAATCTGATGGTCAAACTCCCTACTCATTTTATTATCTGGGTTTCCTCTACAGAAAATTGGCAACTTAATAACCTCGCATTACCTGTGCCATATGACGTAAGGCACTGCTTTCCCCCGTGCCCCATTTGAAGCATATTGCCTGAGAATATGAAGCCACTGCTGTAATAATGTTTCAATGACATTAGTCATGTCACTATTTGATTGCAAATCCTATTCTTGCTGTAATAGACAGTGTTGATTACTTCCTCACTTAAGGCCTTTTATAAACTGTTAGGCAATTGACTGCCCTGATTAAAAAGGAACACCTGGCAAACTGGAAACTGCACAGCTCTGAGAGCCAGCAGAGCCTTCTGTGATAAAAGCTTTTTTTAAAAAAAGCAATACTAATCAGCATTCTTGAGCAATAACAGAACCAGGATCTCACTTTCTTTGAGGGCAGGAGCCAGGCGGAAAAGCCCTTCACTTGCAGCCCCTCTCTCCTCCAAATAACCAGACCAACAAGCAGTCACAATCACAGAGCAGTCATCCTGCATAAGGTTGTCTTTCAGGCAAAGCCAACAGTTCCAATCAAAAGTACTATGTTTATAACTATTCTGACATGGAGGACAACTAAATCTTGTAATCATGCCACACACCCACACAGGCAGCCCAGGCAGACAGTTAATGTGCAAGCTGTAAACCCTTTTAAAAAAAGGCTAAGGAGACCCTCTCATTATTAAGGCCTTGTGTTCCTAAATCTAATTGCCACACTATTCCTAGGGTCACTTCAAAATACAAAGCTCCATGCAACCTCCATGTGTTAGAACCGATCACACTATGCAGAAAGTGAAGCAATCTTCTCCATTTCTTCTCCTCCTCCCTCCCCAGCATCATACCTGCTTAGAGTTTCTAATTACAATAAGTTCTGAATAAAATAAGATGCAATTGCATTCACTAATGAGTAATGCCAGGAATCAGATGTTCCCAACTATCAAACCTGAGCTTCTGTCATTGGGCTGTGATTCCACCTTAGAACAATGTCTGCATGACAGCAGCAATACTCTTCAGCATGTAACAACTCTTCTAAGCCCTGGGTAAGCCACTTGCATGTCTAAGTTGAGTGATTTTTGCTGGTCACCTATTCATATTTTGGGTGCTGAACATTCTTGTCCTCTGTGGATGGGCAGCAACAGAGAGAACCTTGTTGATAGAAAGGACATGGACCTGTTGGAATGGGTCCAGGGAAGGGCCACCAAGATGATTATAGGGCTGGAGCACCTCTCCTATGAGGACAGGCTGAGGAAGCTGGGGCTGTTCATCCTGGAGAAGAGAAGGCTTCAGGGAGACCTTGTAGCAGCCTTCCAGTATCTGAAGGGAGCCTACAGGAGAGATGGAGAGGTGCTCTTTTTAGGAAATGTACTGATAGGACAAGGGGTAATGGTTTTAAATTGGAAGAGGGGAGATTTAGATTAGGTATTAGGAAGACATTCTTTCCTGTGAGGGTGGTGAGGCACTGGAACAGGCTGCCCAGAGAAGTTGTGGATGCCCCACCCCCCAGGCTGGATGGGGCTTTGAGCATCCTGTTCTAGTGGGAAATGTCCCTGCCCATGGCAGAGGGGTTGTAACTCGATGATCTTTAAGGTCCCTTCTAACTCTAACCATTCTATGGTTAGACAGCACCAAGTTCATTTTACTTAGAGCTGTCTGGTTCTAACCAAAGTCTTTGCAAAGTGAAGAATTCTGCAAAGAACTGAAAAGTTAGAAGGACTACATTACATCTACATTAGCAGATGGCTTCCAAACATTGCACCTACAATGGCACAGCAAAGCTTCAGAGGGGCAATTAACTTATCACTTCATGCAGTGCTGCAAGGATCATGGTTAGAACAGCCCAAGCCCACATGACTTCTGTTGAAAGCAGAGATTCACTCTAGTAACTCAGTTCAGTCAATATTAAATGATAATAAATAACATTTGTGGTCACCTTAAACAGGCTCATATCATCTTCCTCCACAGCACCCCAGACTGTTAGCATCTCCTCATGTTTGCTTGCACAGGAGCCAGTTCTAAACAAGAGCTGTTGGCCACCCACTTGGTCTCACTTGACTTTTCTCTGCAGGGCCACCCAGCCCAGCTCTGGCAGACCTGCTGTTTAGACCTTCAAAGACTGAGCAGAATGTGCTTACATCTGCCTGTAAAAACATAACCTAGATATGCTCCAGCTAATCTTTTGGAGAACAACACAGCCTCTACCAAAATAGCAATCTGAAATAGCCTTCCAGTCTGCAGAGATATGTATAAACAACAAAGCAGTTCGAATGAAGACACTCATTTTTCCACACTTTTTGATCTTGCACGTAGAGTAGCAACTAAGGTAAATTTGAACCTGGAAGGACTGATACTATCAACTGCACTGATAGAAAACTAACAGTTTGAATGTTTTCACTGAATTCCAGTAATAACAGCTTTCTTCCTGCCTGGTTTGTGGGGGTTTTGTGTTTGGTTGGTTGGGTTTTGGTTGTTGTTTTTTTTGACAAAGACTCATAACAGAGAGCTGAGTTTTTTCATGTGCAACACTATGGCATGGGAAGCCTTGGCAGGCATTGCAGTTACTAAAGACATTCCGTGTTCTTCTTTGTGAGGCCTTCATACTTGTTTTGGTCTTTATCTGCCTTGAGCATGAAGAACTAAGGCTGCTAATCTCACAGTCAACAGGAGTAACCACAGTCGCACAGGGTGGCTGCTGCATTCTCCTCCTCGTGGCTGCTGCATTCTCCTCCTCTTACCTGCCGAAGCTCTGATGGTTCAACAGACAAGAAAGAAATGGGCCCAGAATACTGTTTGCCAATTATTGAACTCGAACTAAGTAATCAGTCTCTTCTACATACAAAACTGGACAAATGTGGGGTTTTAAATTGAATTAAATTCATGTGTGAAAGGCCCTTTTCCCATCATACCTCCCGTTCATTTCTGGTGTAAAGAAAAACAGCCAGTAACTGGTTTTAACAACAAGTTCTGCAAGTGCCCCTGCTGTTACCAAACATGAATGCTCAGTTGCTCTCAATTTAGACTAATTCACTTCCTCTCTCCCCACCAGTACTACAAAAGCAGCCAGCACTAAATGAGTTGTCATTCTGGCAACTTACAAAAATCACATTTCTCAGAAAGCAAACAGGTCTCTTCTCTAGGATGCTCATACTTTTGTTGTGACCTGCTATGGCTGTCTCCTACCAAGATGCTAAAATACAAGTTTGCACTTCAGATCAACTGAAGATGGAGCCTGATCCCCAGAAAACACGATAGTCCTTTTTACCATGCTCCAAAGGTACATCGTAAGAGTTAAAACGAGCACATGCTTCCAAGGAAGATTAAAAACAACACAGAAAACTACACCGAGTTTGGTTTCTGTCTCTTTTCTTTTTGTCAAAGCCCTTTTTCGGTCCTTATTTTTGTACTGACTCAACAAGCAGCACAGTGGGTAACTCCCACCTCTTTCTCTGGAGTCCCACCCACATTGGCAGAAGGGGTAAAAAAGAAAAGAATACCAAACACTGTAAAAAGATAGCCAGTGTTTACTGAGCCCGTCCTTGTCTTTGCCTGATAGCATCGGTACCCCCTAGCCAAAAGTCACAGGGCGATTCCCCTGCCATCACCTCTGCCTGTTTTTTAGGGAGTGAGCGGGGCAACATCCCTTCCCCCACCAGGCAGGGTGGAGGGGAAGCAGAGGAAATGAGACTTTTACCAGCCTTCTGCCACCAATCCAGCCTTTTCAGAGACACCCACCCCGCAGAAAAACCTCCCAGCGCTCCGGAGTGGAGGAGTGGGTCTGGCAGCCAGCTGCTTCCCCGAGCATCGCCGGCAGCTGCTGGCATGGATATCCCCTCTGGGGCCAGGGCTGCCTTCGGGACCCCACAGCTGCAGGGGGTCAGAGCCCAGCAGACACAGCAGGCTGAGCAACAGGGCGACAAAGAGCAGCCAGCTCACCCTCGCCTCATCTCCTGCAGAAAATCCTCACCCCAGCCTCCTGGGTTGGGGCTGTGCGGGGAGCGGAGCCTGCACCACCCACTCACCCAAGTGCTGCCCAGAAAGAGAAGACCAGGGAGGGGGGGAGCCCAGGGGGTACCCTGTGTTTGGCTTAAGCATTTGCAGGTGTTACTATTGTCCTGTTGTACGTTCTATCTTTTTTAAAGTACATCATTATGGGAAGCGTTTTTGTAAACCTCATGAGGGAGTTTCCATACGAATTTAGTTTCAGCAGCCTGCAGCTTCCAAGGAAGAAAGCTGAGTCAGAGGTGCTGGTCCCCTCCAACTCTCAGCTCTACTCAGTGAAGCAAAACCAGTGCTCAGTCTCTAGCTCTGATACTTGCAACAAACATTGCTCCACATACAATCCAATAGCTAGTTACAACACATTACTAGGCAGCTTTGATGAAAGAACTCAGACTTTCAACAGCAGAATTTCTTTCACTGGGGATACTTAGACCTCAAGGTACATTTACCAAAGATAAAAAGTTAAAGAAACTGCTCTGAAGAAGTTTACTGTAGAACAGTGACCCCACTTTACGTGAATTACAGCATCTTTAAATATATGCCTTCAGGCAATCTCTGCCTTAATCTTTCTGACCCAGGAGAGGAGTGAGCACTCGTTTCAATGTCAGACAGATGCCAAACTGGCACCTTTCCATACATCCCAGTACAGAGAAACCTGCCTGCATCATGTCCTCAAGAGTACAACAGCAGGCACATGAAGTATTTTACACAAAGCACAGAGGAAGCTGTACTCTGTAAAATAGCTGCACTGGCCCATTCAGCGGCAAACCACTCTGAATGTTCTCAGACAGGAATGTAAAGACTTTAATGCACTGGAAAGGGCAGATGGAATTCAGTCAATAAGCCAATTGTGAGGACGGGATCTTAGTTCTATGATTCATCTAAAATTACTGCACACAACTCAAAGACAGTCACCTGCACCCAGTTTACCATTGGTTTGAAAAGCATGACAGAAGCGACAAAATATTTTTAAACTGCACTTAGATCTCAAGTTCTATTTGTATAACTACTTAGGGATGCAAACATTACCCAAGGCTTGGCAAAAGGAGTTTCTGGTCTGTCAGTGCTCTGAAGTGTGGAACGACCAACTAATGCGGTGATAAATATGCAGGAAATAACAAAGACAGTAATTGCCTTGTGACTGTATTAGCAATTTGCAAACAGAAACTGTGCATGTATTAAAAAAAGAGGAGATTTCATCATTTCAGCACTGGGAGGTGCACACTGGAATATTTCTACTGCTTTTGCCCTGTTGGCTTTGCAAATGTAACATACAGCCGCTAGACTTATCTGGTGTTTGTATGCTTTATGCTATTAGCCAGGAAGCGCTGAACTTGACACTTCTGAGCAACTACAGTTGTTTAAACTGCTGTAAGGTTATTTACTAAACCCTAGTCCACTTGAAAACCTCTGCAGCTTCCAGGACATGGGGCCAAACCCACCCACTGGCAGCTACATGGTGCTTTGCCTGGACTGGGTAAGCCCTTTACAGTCACATTTGCAGGCAGCTCTGATCTCATCTAGGATGCTGACTTTTAAAAAAAGGAAAAAGGAAAAAACCTCAACACACCCACGCTGAGGCCGATTAAAGTGTTACCCGCACAGACTGTCCTCAAGTTTCTCTGGAAGAGGCCTGTGGTTTTGAGTGAATCAAGTACTAGGTTTTGCTGCATGTCCTATACGTGCTGCTTACACGCAGGACAGACAGACAGCATGCCGCCAGGTTCTGATTTGTCACAGAAATAATGTCCTAACCACAAGAACAAAAATAAACCGTCCAGTTTCGCAGCCGTTTCAGAAGATCAGCACAGATTTTTGCTCATGACTCTAACAGGACAAAGATGCAGAAAACCCTGGGCATGAGCTCTCTCTCCTTAAGGTCTCTGACTTCTTGGCAGCTTCGGAGGAGTCTCCCCAAGCCAAGACTCTGAGAGCAGAGCTCGCAGCCAGCCAGCAGCAGTGGGGAAAGGACCAGCAACTCAGCCAGCGGCAGTGAGAGGCATCACAAGGCTATCCTCGGTCAAAGGGTGACCAAATCTTAAATCTAAATCCTCCCCACAGGAGGGGTGATAAAAAGCTTCCCCCTCTCAAAGCATCCTGCTGCCTAACTGCAAGTAAGTTTTGTCAGGCAGCTAGACACAAGGCAATTTTAAAGCTACAAGGCTTATAATTACTTCATGCTGTCAGTTACATGTAAACTGGATATAAAATACAACTCCCTCTGCACTGTGCACGTTGGGGAGGGAGGGTCGTTTTTCTTGCTCTTTTAGCCTAACTCTGTGTCGGAGAGAAAGCTCCTCCCCGGCTGCACCAGGCACAAATGAAAGCAGCTTTCCCGGAGGAAAGCCACTGAGGCTTTAGCAACGCTTTTCCCAGCATAAACCCAGGCGCGGATATCGCAAGAATACACAGCCAACGGCACAAAGGCGTTCGCTCACCTGATTTTCCCATGATGAAGTGCTGTTGGTGTGGGTTTTTTTAATTTCACCTGATGCCTCCTCTCCACTGAGTTTCGCCGCTAAGTGCCGGGGACGAAGTGTTGGCAATTTCCCTGCAACTTCTTCAGTCGCCTGTGACCGCTGCTGGGGAAAACTCAGCAGCATGAACCCGTTACCGCCCCTTCTTCAGCGCTGGAGTAAGCCTGCCCATGCCTTATAAGGCATAGGGGATACCGCTTTTTATTTTTTTTCTTAAAAAGATCCTGTTTAGGGTCAGAAGCTATTTATCCTCCACAGTAACCAAGCAGCTCCAAAACACCATATGGTTTCACATAACAGTTTAGTTTAGTAATTGTGGCTGCCTTCTGATAAGCGGAAGCTGTGATAAGAAATTCTGCTGACAAATAATTCTGCTGACACAGCGGGCATGATCCACGAGATTAATTCATACAGCGAAATACCTGTTAAAGTTTTACCCAGTTACTGTATGTAAAGTTGAAACAGGCAAGTGATAAGGCAGTTAGAAGTATAACCATATTTTATGCCTAAAGGAATCCTTTCTGCACTGTTACAACGTAATTTATAGAAGGTATTAGTAAAATGCAGGGGTTTAATTTTAAAATAAGATTTTGCAGGTTAAACAGGAATCGTTCTCATGGTATATTTCTGTAAAAATACTTGGATGTGCTTATGCCTCTTCTTATCTGTGCAAGCACACTATGCCACTGTTACCTTCACACTACATCGAAATAACTTAAGCTAATCTGGCAAATATTAACTACTTCAACAGCGGTGAGCACAATACTTTGATTTAACTTCAGAAGTGCTGCATGTCTCCAAACAATAACTCAGTTACATGTTTCCAACTTTCATCTTTTCATCATCACAAAAACTCATCTGAGTTTAAAGCTTCTCCATTTTTTACACCACTTTTCAAAATGCCACAGTTCTACTTGGTGTCATGCCAAGTCCGTTAGCTTACCAGGTTTTAATTATCCTTTATCTGGCTCTGGAGGCTGAGCCCAACAATGAGAAAAGAAAGGAAAACTCAGATATAAAAAGGTGTTGAGTTTTTCATCCCTTTTCAAACAAATGGCAGCAGCAGGTGGGGAAGACAACACCCCTTCGCTAACACACTGCTGCTCCTGAGGTTGCTTCACTGGTGAGGCTGAAACACCAGCCGAGGGGGTGTCACTACCTAATTGCTGATGGGACCACCACCCAGAGGAGGAAACCACAGCGTGAGATCACACTCATCTCCCTTTGGCTGGTAGCAAGGAAGGCAGCAGAGCAGGAGGAAAAGGTCGGAGAGGGCACAGAAGGAAATCCCAGTCCCCCTGCTGTGAGGGTGGTGGCTGCTGGTGGAGGAGCAGGGTGGAGAGCTGGAGCTGGTACTAGCAGTGCCCTTTGTTTGGAGGCAAAAGCTGCTGCAGGACTGAACAAACCATGTGCCTGGCCTCTAAAAATGCTCTGCTAAACTTGAAATACTAGGTTGTACTAGTCCTAGAACATACATCAACGCCCAGTGATACCCTGTGCTACCCTATGGCCATGACAAGGATTAGAAGGGAATTCAAATTTGCATAGTTGGGAGTCTCTGGTATTTGAAATGTTAATTTATATCCTCATAGTTGATTGTTAAATTTTATACTGTTTATGCTTTAGATCTTTATAACATTCAGTGCCATCCCCTACGACCTGGATTGCTACTAAGAAAACAGTACTGAGATCTTCAAAAGTGACCAGAGACACCTCTATGTGATTTTCACAATATCCTGTGCAATCATAACTTGGAAAAGAGGGTTTCTCTGATCCGGCAAAAAGCCAGTGGTACCTACAGGAAAAAAACGGTGCCCTTCCTGATCAGAAAACAAGGAAATCAAAATCACTGCTCAGGCATGAAATATGAAAAGCATCAGTACAAAGTAAATGCAATGACTCATCAGACTGGAAAGCAACATAAGCTGAGACACACAAAAACAAGAAGGAAGGAGGGAGCTAGGCTTTTTTAGCATTTTAACATTAACTGACAATTTCCATACTAATGAATATTGCTGATGTTATCAGATGGAAATTTGGCGGAAGTATGCACAGCAATAATTAAGAAGGTGATTAAATAAAAGCCACTGCTAGGGAAATTTGCCAACTGTAAATCATTAATATCCTTTTACCAGTTTCAGGTAGTATCAAACATACTGCAATCAGAGTGGAAACAAATGGGATTTCCCATTTGCTTTATGACCTATCAGAGTTTCTCCAAACCCATGCTTGTTTAATTACTGCATGATCCCTTTACACAAAGAAAATACTAGGGTAACATTAGTATTTTCCAGTAGTGACCATTGGAAGCTATCTTACAGGAATAGAAATGCCCTGACACAATCATTCTTCCCTTTTCCATTCTGCCTCCTATCGCAACACCTACTAAACATTTCTGGAAAGACGCAAAAAAAGTACAACATGGATTGACTCACTTTTAATTGTTCCATCTTTATGCTAAAAAGGAAAACAGAGCATAAACAGCTGGCTAGAAAAAGTAACACTTAACTACTAAAGACTGATGTGATAAATATTATCTCTGGAATTAGGTTATAGAGCACATAAGAAGGTAAAATGCAATTTGAAAGGAAGTGCTTGAATCACAACAATCAGGGAGTTAGAGAGAATCCATCTGCAGCAGAGCTCTTTTATCTGCATCCTGAAAATCTGTGGCTAAAATTTTGGCGTCAAACTGTATGTGTGACATTCAGATGAAAAAACTGATTCCTCCTTCTCCCCATTCTTCCCTTTTCTCCTGCCAAATGCACTCCATTTCACCTATCCCCACCAACCCCTTCTCTTTACCTTGATGTGACTGACCCTAATGCTCTCAGTCTTGGAACCTACTCTGGTTCCAGCAGACATAAGCCCATATCCTTCCCATGCTTTGCTTTCCTGTCTCCTCTGGAAGCTTCCTGCACCCCTTCCCACCAGTGGTTTCTCTTCACCGTCCTCCAACATGCCCTGTGACCTGCTGTTCACATTGTGATTAGCACTCTTGGGCTTCCCAACAGATTGCCTCAGGGCACGTGGACCCAGCAAGGCCAGTGTGGTGGAACTGGCAGTGTGAATTTCCAGGTCCAACTGGGATTGTACTGCTGCCTGTTGTCTCAGAGAAATTAGTCTCCACAGCCACGTGTTAATGGCCTCCTACCTTCCTCCAGTAGCTTCCACCAGCCAGCCATATCTGGATAAATCTACAGAAGCCCAGGACTAAACAGATGTCTTTTTGACAGGGAAGGGACCTCAGACAAACCCCAGGTTACCCATTTTCTTCCCAGAGGTCTGCCTGCACACAGCTGAGTGCCCGTCTCCACCTGGCAACGAACCCACCCAAGCAGGACCCTGCACCAGGTATCTCTCTCCTGCGAGGGTCCCAGCAGCCCCACGGATTTCAGCCTGCAGATCTCTGTTGCAGCAGCAGCACATGTGCTGCCCGTGCAGACCCCCAACCGCTTATAGACAGGCTCAGACACATTTAAGAAGGCCTGAGGTGAACCTTTTCACATGTGCACACTCTGATGGGTTCAGATGATACAAATGCCTGTCATCATTATTGTTCTGAATCATTAATTTATTCCACCAATTACTATGGATCGGGTACAGTTAGGTGCCCGCAGAGAGTGGGACAGCCACATGACAGGACTGTCATATGTAAGCCCTGCCAAGGAGGCATGTGGGACTCTTTTAAACACAACACTATGCAGATTCTTTGTAAGTCAAACCATGCATACGAAAAGTCTGTGAGCAAAACTAAACATAACAAATCTGTTCTTCTCAGAGACTCTTAACAAGCGACCCTAAGGACCAATAGCATTCATATGAAGATGAACAGATCCCATATGGATAACATCATATACGGAAAAAAGAACCATGAGTGAACAATAAAATGATGCACCAGACTATCAATGCAAGTAGAAAACTGCATATTGAGGTGAAATGGGGCAAAAATGATGGTAGAGTATTTGAGAATATTCCTCCTGTTCCAGTTTTGCCAGGCTTTGCTTGTGGGACCCAAACCAGTATTGCCATTTCACCTCTAATCCATGCTACGTAGCAGGTCACAAAAATTCAACTTTAACACAGCTGGAAATGTTAATTTTTATTGCAAGAAGTGATATTCATCTCTGTTTTCCAGTTTGATCATAACTCTCAGGTTATGAAGGGACTGAAAAGAGCAAGGGTACAAAAGCAAGGCTGTTTCTGCTATTTTCGCTTTTCTCTGCACAGTGCTGTTACTGGGTGACCACATCCACAAAACCCTCACACAGAAAAAAGACTCTCACTGCAGAGCAGTCACTGACTTAAACTTCTTCCCACACATTGCAAGATAAAAGTAGTGCGTGATTAATCACCAACAACAGTCTTAAGGGCTGGATCCAAAGCAAAGGGTTTAGGGACAAAATGTGGGAATACTGTTGTCCAAAGGAGAGTTTAGCAAGGCACTCCTTATCAAGGAGCCAAGCATCCTGCCCAGCTGACATTCTTCAGGCTCAGTCCTTGACCGTCTAAATGTCTGGGAACACAAGTGCACAGAGCTCACCAGAGCAGGGCAGTGAAATTCCCACTTCAGCCTCAGGATGTTTCTCAACATGGGCCAAACTACCGGGGTTCTAGCTTCAAAACAGAATCTGAGGAAACCCCTCAGCATGGTTGCTCTCAACTAGGTCCACACAGGAGCTTCCAGAAGTGTCACTTCCCACCTCTGTGGATGCTCAGGGTGCTTCCTCTGCACGCTACCATGGAGAAAGACGTGGAGACCCTGTTGCTCTGCAAGGTGCAGGGGTCAGCTCAGCCTCAGGGAACAGAGGTAAAGACGGGGAGGAGAGGGTACTCTGGAAGGACTTCTGGCACAGAGGATTTGATCGCACTCCAAAGAAAAGAGTTTCTGTCAGTGCTACAAAGTGTTACCTCTCTCCTCCAAGACTGGGGTGGGCTGAAGAGTACCTGGCGCACGGTGACAGGACACTCTAGTGGCTCTCTGCTTCAGTACAGTATCTCAGGCTGAGACTAAACACCATTTTTCCAGGACCACTGCTCTGTGGCAATGAGAAGAAAATTCCAGTGACGGCCCAGGTGAGCACAAACACACGCAAGAGTCAGATGACTGGGCCAGCTGCTGACCTCCACTAGCTGGTTACGTGTCCATACACAAACACACTGACTCCACAGCATCTGTGGCTTTGTCGCCTTCTACACAGCCCTGCAATCTGTGACTTTTTATATCAGATCCACACATGCAGTAACCTTTGTTTTATCAAAACCATCATCCTACTAACTGGAAGCACCTCCTGCTTAAAAAACAGAGATTTAGCCATTACATTAAAATATCCTTGTATATGAACACTTTATGAGTCAGAAAGTAAATTTGAGCAGTTACTCATGAGTGAGATCACAGTATCATGATATGTTCTGAAAACATCAGCTTAATGTTCACAAGACAAAAAACCACATCCAATACTGGGAACAAGTAGAGAAAAAACAAAAGCAGCAGTAAAGAATGTGACTGTGGTACTGTTTAAACCTCTGATTTGCTTGTGCCTTGAATTACACAGGTAGTCCTGCTTTCCTCATCTCAAATAGGATATAACAGAAGTAGAAAAAGATCAGAGAAAGGCAACAAGGGCATGGAAGCTTCATACGCAAAACAACAGAGCTTTGAGCAGCCTGATCTAGTGGAAGCTGGCCCTGCCCATGGCAGGGGGGTTGGAACTAGATGGTCTTTCAGTTCCCTTCCAACCCAAACTCTTCTATGACCCTTCAGCCAAGGGAAGAGATCATAGAAAGAGGAATTACAGGCGTTATTACAAGGTGATGAGAAACACAGATGACTGTTGATTGTGTCCTCAAATACAAGAATTAGATGATACTAAAAGAAGCTTGTGGGAACAAGGTTAAAAAAAATTATGTGGGATGCTCCTTTAGCAAGGAGGTTTTATTTTTGTGCACATTGCCTCTTGTCCTACCAGCAGGCACTGCAGAGAAGCACCAGTCTCCGTCTCCTTCACTTCCTCCCTTCAGGCATTTATACATCTTGGTGAGATCCCTCCAGACTGAACATTCCCAGCTCTCTCAGTCTCTCCTTGTGGGAGAGATGCTCCAGTCCTGTAATTGTCTTTGTGGCCTGCACTGGACTCACTCCAGTATGTTCATATCTTTCTTGTACTGGCAAGCCCAGTAAAGATTTACGAGGAAAGACTGAGGGACAGAAGGCACTGGGTACCTCAGCCTTTTCTGTGTCCTGCATCACCAGGCCCCCGCTGCATTCAGCAGGGGGCCACAGCTTCCCTGGTCTTCCCTGTGCTGTTTATGTACTTGTAGAAGCCTTTCCTGTTGCCCTTCACATCCCTCAACAGATTCAAGTACAAACTGGCCTTGGCTTTCCTAATCTTATCCTACAAGACCAAACTTTCTTATTGTGTCTGAGTTCAGTTAGAAGGTCTATGCCTGTTCCTCCATGTCACAGAATCACAGAATGATATGGGGTTGGAAAGGACCTCTGGAGATCGCATAGTCCAACCCCCTGCCAGAGCAGGTCCACCTAGAGCAGGTTGCACAGGAATGTATGCAGGCTGGTTTTGAATGTCTCTAGAGGTGGAGACTGCTCTCCTCTGCCACCTCCTCCCAGCAGCTTTCTCATTTCCATATTAGTGACCCATTCAAGTCCTCAGATATAAACTCCAGCACCATCACATCTGCATTCATCACACAGCCTTGGTTCAGTCTTTGCACTCCTAAGAAGTGTTGTTCACCACCCTGGGACTATGCCTGTCTTAGCAAATAGTTGAGCACAACAAATGTAGATTTGTAAGGAGAAACCTGATGTTCAACTAAATGTTTAATTGAGTTCCATCTTGACCTAAGACTAGCTCAAGGCCAGCAGCATAGAATAAATACCCAACAGCAGCTGTAGCTTGTCAGATGAACTCCTGGAGCAAGTCTCTGGCTACATATGATCCAAAAAGAATCCATTTCACATGCAGAGACAATTCCATGGTGCAAAATAATAAGTGCCAGAATGTGAACTGAGATGGAATATCATCCATCCTGCTTTCGCTGATCTCTTTCTTCTGTTGATTCTGTGTCCTCATAATTTCATCCAGCACTCTTGGCAGAGTCTTGATTTATCTCACTGGTAAATAAAATGAGTTTGAAAACCCCATCTACCTTGTCAGATAACAACATTATAGTTGATTTTCCTTAGACAAGATTTCTATGGCATTACTGCCTCATGGTTTTCTTCTTTGACTACAGAAACACAATTAAATCCAGGAAAAGTCAAGCTGGTAAATCCAGAATGAAGACAGGATTCTTGTTCAATTATATTTTTAGTACTTTCCCCCTCAATAAATATTTTTCCCCTCAACAGTCTCCCAATACACTGGATTTTAGGTACAACAGACACACTTCCAAAAAAATTCCCAGCAACCACTGTGCCACCAAGAACAAGGGCACTAGAAGTTGAACCTTTGTATTGGAGTTGATAAAACATTGCTGGAAATAGGCACCCGAGCAAGACATACAGCCCACACGTATCTCTGCAATGACAAGAAGACTATTCCCAACACATGATCTTTTTTTCTTCTTTCCCTCTACACTTCGAAACAAATTGCAAAGATCTTCCTGTGGAGAAAAGGGCTAATCATAGAAGTGTGAGGAAAACAGATGCTAATTCCATAGGACAACTGGGAAAAGGAGTCCACTACTCAGCTCAGAGAGGTGAAAGCCTACAGTGTTTCTCTTTGCTGCACATCTCCCTTGTGACACCACCAGGAGAAACAGGTCCCACTGGCACTCGGCTTTCCTTGATTTCTCAGGGGGACTTCTGGGAGTAGAGGGGTGTCACCCCCATCCCTGTATCTGGGCTGGACTGTTTGGCTTTGCAGGACTGATTTTTAGCTAGAGCAGTCTAAGGGTCTGGTTATCTTACCTGCAAGTCCTACTGCTTTCCTAACAGAAGCAGTAATGACGACCTGGTCCAGACCAACCTTTCACAGTTCTTCTAATATGGTTAAAGCTCCTCCTAAAATTGTGGAAGTAGTGCACCCTGAGGCAAAAAAGAAACTGAAAACAAGTAACAAAATTACACATGTGTGTCAGGTCTGTTCTGGATCTTCATTCATACCTCCCAGTTCAGGGATCTTGCCCTCATCTGTTGATGCTGCTCAAAATTCTGTCCCCACAAATTTATGCCTCAGCATTTACCCTGGCTTATCTCCTGGCTGTGCTATTTTCTGCCTCCCATTTCTGCACAAGGCTCTTAACACGCCTTTTTTTCTTTTTCCTTTTTTTTTGTGTATGAATCGATCTGAACTGACTTTTCTGCCAGTTTGGAGTCTGCAGTTCTCTGCAAACCTTTTAGATTGACTCACACTCAGAGAAACATTTCAGATGCTCCCGCCACACTTAGTGCCAGCTCTCAGTTTTGAAGTCCTAGGATTGCTTTTTCTTTTTTTAAAGGTTGCTTTCTACACCACTCGCTTGTAAGGAAAATGCTGACCTGTAAGAAACAGATGGTAATTAATTTATTTTTAAATAATGTACGCATTAAACTATTCTCAAGAAACCTACAGTTTCTGAACACTGGGAGATGATAAATCAAATTGGAAAGTTATCTTTCCTTTCTTCATTGATGCTCAGCAAGTGCTTCTCCCCTCTCCCTTGTCCGAATTCTGTACCATTGTATTTTCACTCTGAATACTCTAAAGGAATCCTTCTTAATATTCAGTTCATTTTCTTAAAGCTGTCAGCTCATTTACGTACCTGTATTTCCAACATACATTTTTTCAAGACTACTCAAGATCCTATGTAGATAGCACATTTGACTGAAAATTTATTTTCTGACTATTTATGTAATTTTAATGTCTTTTTTTTCCTATTACTTAACTACTAGTCCATCAAATAACATACAGTTAACACTAAAATTGACAAAACTTTAAATGATGTTTTGAGTCTTTCAGGCGGATTTTAGACACGATACTTTGTTTTCCCCACTTTTTTGTTTTGTCTGATATATTTAGACAGGATACTTTGTTTCTCCTACCTTTGTGTTTTGTCTGGCATAGTTCCAAAGGCATTATTTCAATTCTTCTTTTTCAAACTACGTATCTACAGCTGACTGCATTCTCTCACCAACATTGTTCAGTACTGCCCATAAGCAGAACCTTCTGTTTCCCTTTTTTGCATGCTCCTTATCCCTTCTAAGACATTGATCACAATGCATAACTCGATTACTACAGATGCTGTTTTGCAAAATCCTAAAAATGAGCAGCATGAAAAGTTTGCGAGTAGAAAACCTCAAGGACGAAGGCAAAGACAACTCTCGTTAGATCTCCGAGATGAGCTGCAGCCTGTACTACCAGCTTTAGTCTGTACTACCACCCATCGGCTCAAAGGAGAATCTACATAACCTCTGCTCTGCTGCTGAGCACAGCCCGCCCCAGCAACCCAGCTCCTACAAGGCTGAATCCCGACAGCTGAACTCTCCTCATTCCTGATGGATTTAGCTGCAGTGGCTACACAGATTACTAACCCCTCTTATGGAAAGAGTATCCTTTTCAACCATTGCTAAATCTGAGAGGGATTTTGGTTTTTCAAGGCAGGGCTGCTGTCTAGGCATAGAGGATTTTCTTGGTAGCTGGTCCGAGACAAGAATTTTTCCCCACAAAAACTGAGGGAGTTTAAAAGAGTTTAACATCGCTTAAATATTTATTATTCTTTTTGTTAAGGGAACCTTAAAGTATTTACCATTTTCAAACACAGTTATCTTCATAGCTGTACATACAAGCTATCTTGCTCTTCTTGTTCTGGAAGGTGTTTCACTTGGGATCTAGTATTTGGACACAGTTCCTGTGCAGGGCAGACTCCAAATTAAGCTTGCTATATCCTTCTATATTTTCTTTAGGCTTTATAGCACTCGCAGTAGCATTGCTCAAGAGTGGAACAAAACACGTAGGTCCAAAAAAAATAAAATAAAAATACCAATCTTTACGTGCCTACTTCAGGCATACTTTCTTCTATCATATTATCTAAATATTTAGGTAAGATAGATCACACTGATTTTTGTCACAAACTTGTGAAAAATGTGGCCTTCTATCATTCTGCATAACTTGTGAATGGAACTTCTGTTATATACATACACACATCTTACAGTAAACAGATACTTTCTAGCAAGCTGAAGTATTAGTTTCGATTTGACATTTGCCCAAAAGGTACCTAAGAATACCGAAAATTTTACCTCTGCTAAGATAACTTCAAAACAGTTGCTTCATGTCATAGAAGAAAGATATTACAAACTATATTGTTGATGTTAAACATTGACTGGTTTTATACAGTCAATAACCAACCTTTAGCAGCTCAGCTCTTTAATCAGAATGGCTTGCTTTACATCAGTTCTATCTGAAGAGCAGTTCTTGTTAAAAACAGGTAATGTAGCATTATTGTTATTGATTTCCTACCTTGGAACCCAAGCAAGAGGACAAAGTTCAACATCGTGCAGAGAAAGAGGTAAGCACAGGCTTCTGGGTACATGAATATTGGTGTTGATAGATTTTGAGATAGGATTTTATTTGCAGCTGGCAGAAATCGTAAATATTGAGCCTAATACAAGGTGACAACAGCAGAAGGAAAAATATGCTATGAGTCTTTCTTTGCCGAATGTGAAGACTGGGGATTTTTTAATGCTTTTCCTGCTTGGTGAGACTGACCAAGGAGACAGCCAAAGTTACAACTTGTCTGTACTTTTATAGCATTTCCTTAATAAATCCTCCACGTACTGTCCATTACTTTCAGTAATAAAAATATTTTGGAACATTTACAACACAGAGCTATACTAGTTATAGGAATTACATGGCTTTTGTTTGTGGTGTGCTTTCTAGGTATCTTACATTTTCCTTAAAAACGTTTAACATAAATGCCCACTTCAGAATATGTGATTTTTTTCTCTTACTAATATGAACAAGTCAGCTGCATAAACTTGCTGAGATTTTTATTAATATTTTAAATTACAACATCTGTCTAAAAATAACTGCATTTTCATTGCCTTTAGCAGAGTGCAAAGCTGTTATTTAAGCAGTTGATTCACAGATTCACCTTAGAAAGGTCTTCTAAAGTTAGCTAAATTTTTTTTGTTGTTATGTCAGTATGACTGTGTTTAAGACAATTTGGCTGCAACTTTATGCTGTTACACTCAGCAATAGGTATGTAATTCCATTAGATTTCACTGAGGAGTGATAAGCCTTCAAGGATTATTTTTGCATAAATTGAAAGGTACCACATCTTTTGGAAATGCAACTGTTGCTGCAGTGGAACCACTGAAACAGTTAAAATATGCAGGTATTCATGAAAGCAAGGAGTATGGGGGCAGGGGGAAGCCCTTCAAAGTTAAACATCTGTTCCTTTCCCTTCTGTACGTTTGCATGTAACTATTTCTCTAGACTCTTTTAGTTAAAAATTCAGGTAAGTTTTGCATTAGAACCGCTTTTAGAGTCTTACTAATTCTGAATTCACAATCTTTAATTTTTGCTAAGTGTTGCTTCAGATACTGTAGGGAATTAGGTCTCTGCTCTTGTTACGAGACAAGACAGGATGTTTTTCAAAGCTTTATCTATTAATATATAATCCTTGCTCTACAATTGCATACATAAAAACAGCAGACATGTTGTTGCTTCCCCTGTGCATTTCTTATTCCTCTGAAATTTGAATTCTGAATATTTGTAGCGAGTTACTAAGGCAGTAAAACAGCAGTGGTAAAACTTGTTCAGGAGAGTACAACAAATTTATGATTATTATTTACGTAGAATACCTGCTAGGTATTCTACAAGGCTGTATGCAAAAAGGTTTCTCAGAAACAATGGTGCAGTTTGATACTCTCAGCTGAAATGCAAGACCACAAGAGGGGTTAGACAGCTCTTCGTTTATTGATAATATAGTCACACTGCAATCAGCGTGGGGAGCCCCAGCAACCGCACCGAGGGTTGCGAGGGAAAAGCCAACCAGGTGCTCAGTCAAAGCTCAGTCCAGGGACATCCCTGCCTCAACTGAAGATACTTCTTGACAGCAGGTTTCATATATATATATACACACACGCACATATCATGCCCACCTGATTACACATCAAACACCACAATCCTGCAATAATTAGAAGCTCAGCTCACTGTGACCTAACGAACATCAGTGGGGCCAGATGTTTGCACGTGATCCAGTCCCAGCTCACAAAGCATGGAGCCACCTCCTTGACTCCTCGCTGATCTACCAAGTCCTCCCCTGGCAACTTGGACATCCTAATGTGGAGCGCTTCTCTGTACAAACTGCAGGGAGCAGGTTCCAAAACTTGGAAGTACAAGATTTTATGCAGTTTTTCTTTCACTTCAATCAGTCCATTAGGGGGAAAAAACCAACAAAAAAAAACCCCAAAAGCCCCATCCTTGTTGTACAGCTATTTACACAGCAGCACAGATATTTGTGTTAAAATATTTATATATAACATATGTTTCCTATTATTTCCCTATTTAAAAATAAAAATGCAGAAGTATTCTTTAGTTCCTTCCCCAAAATAATATGAAAATTCATACTGTGTTTAAGGAAGACTTTTGAAATAATGTACACAAAGAAAGATTACCTGAAAATACTGCCTGAAGGAAGACAATGAGAATCAGAATGGCAATATGCCACCAGTAACACTCAGAAATGCAGCTATTTTGAGGTTAGCATTTCTTTTGTTCATTTGGCTGTCTCTATTCTGGCTGATTCATATCAATCCCAAAGTAAAAATCATCAATAAGGTGCTTCATTACGACATGGAAAATAGTCTTCAGTCTTGAAGAGGACTGGAGGTTCATAAACGGTCTGTCGTTGTCGTGAGGAAGACGATTTCTGCAAATAAGATAAGTTTAGTTTTTGACTTCTTAAAAAAAAAAGAAAAAAAAAGCAAGTTTTAAAACAAAGCCTAGAGAGCTAAAATGCAAGACAAATAAAGTTCCAAAGGTGTATCTCCTTAGGCAAGTTTGTAATCACAGCACACACAGGTCTGGCATATTCTTAATATTAGCGAAGGAAAGCAGCCTTTGACTTTTGCCAATCATTTGAACAGACAGTGTCCTGGAAACCCTAAGATATGCCAGCTTTGCAGGAGCCACATGGATAATCTTTTCCACCTGATAGCATAGTCATTGTAGCCTTTACCCTTCCAAAGTCACGTACCTCTACCTTTCCTTCTCCAGCCTTTGTGTTCTTCTCAGCTGTTTCCTTTGAGTTAACCTTAGCCTGTGTTCTCCTTTACTTAGTTTAAGAAGTCTCATACGGAAACACACCTAGCAAATGTTTATTTTGAGAAGGCTGGTGCTCCTGCTGAGCTTCTTCATCAAGTGTATGTTAGAATACATGTGCTATGACATACCCTTAAAAATAATATGTTAGTTGACTGAAAAAGAGCTGTTACACTGTTTTTCAGGGAAAGTGTATACATTTAATTTATATATTAACTGTACATTGTTTTACTATACCAATTGCCTCATTTAATGAGACAACAGCAACAACCACTACAGGCTATTGTGTCAGCCTTCCCGCATGGAACACCCTTCCTGTAGAGCAACATGCACCCGGGGTGTCTTCAATATATGGTATTAAACAGAAGGCTTGAAATCAAGACTTCATTCATTAAGAATTATTTTAGATTCATGAACTACTGCGCAGGGCTCTCAGACTGTTTGTCTGCAGACTTCTCCAGGTACTCTTCTGCCTCTCTGGGATGAAGAAATTAGAGTCTTCACCAACAATAAAGTTACAAGCGTACCAAATAGCATTAGCACACCTAGAGTTTGGAATGTTTTTAAAGTACTAGAATGAAGATATAATTAAGCCTACATACAAAATGTCTAATAGGAATTTTTCAACTATTCAGTTGAGCTGTATATTTGTACTCTATATTAAATCTCTTGTTATATACAAAATCACTGATTTATGACATATAAATTATATTTGTCTTTAACTTTACAATACTATTAATTTCTCTGAAATAAGTTTCTTTTGCCATGCAAGTTGTAATGAAATAAAAAAAATACAAAGATTGATAATATCCACTGTTTATATATCCAGCGTTCTCAGTAACTGAAATTTTGTCAATTGTAAAAATCTTTGAAATCAAGGTTGTGTTTTGAAAAGTTACCCTATGACAAAACACCTTGCTAGCAAGGGAAACTAAGGTCACAGGTATTCTGCAACTCATTACACTGATTTAAGAGGCACTATATTTGCACATGTGCAAGAAGGGGATAATTTCAGTCCAGCGAGGCAATTTACAGGCAAGCACAGTACCCATAGTTGCCTAAGTACACATTTATGAAGTTTTTTTGCAGTTGCTTAACAACCATTTTTAACTTTTGAGAGAGTCTACTCTATCCTTAGTGACACTGGAAGTCTTGCAGTGCTGTACTTGACAGTGCCTGGCATTCATAAGGGAAGAACTTGGGGCAAAATCCAAAAGGGAGATTACAAAGACACAGCTTGAAAAATACAAAATATTTCCTTTGTGTAAAGAAAGAGATACATTTGAATGGGAAGAGAATGAGGGGACATGACTAAATTAAAATTGTAGCAGGAAAACATGAACTACAGCTACAGTGAAAAATCATGACATTAGTATAGCCTTCTTCTCCAAAGGATTGACGTATCGAGTGAGCTAGTTAAATGTTAGACGTGAGGATAAATCTCTATAGGGATTTTCATTCAGACGTGTGTGTTTACAAGTGAAAATAATTTTTTTACTTTGAAATACTCAGTACCACCACAGAAGAGTGACCCACCTTTTAGTCAATTAATAATAGTAATTTCTGAGGGCTGATTTTATTGCTATCCATACTCAACCCAAGAAACCACTGGACGTGCCAAATCCAGCTTACTGACACTTCCAAAGACTTTCCACCTTACTAATTGTGGTCAAACTGCTAAGCCGACAGCATGTTCCCATGCAACACTAAAAAAGCACTTTCTTAAAACTCTCAAATTTTTCAAGTGAAGATTATAATTCTGTGGTTGACAACTGTTTTTAGCAATGAAATAAAAAATACTGTTGAATATTCAAGGCAACCACTGTAGTTGCCTGATTTTGCAACTGGCCGATAAATAGCAGCTTTATGCTGTTTTTTAGAAAGGAAAAAAATTACATCACTCTAAACCTAAACACCAAAGAAAATGAAGTAATGACAAGTTAACTAACTTAAAGACAGCATGAAAATAGCAGTGAGAAACAGGTTTCCTGAACTAAATCTTAGCAAAACAATACGCATTCTTTTCATGTCTATTTTTCTCTGCTGCCACACATGCTTGCAATACACAAGAAAGGAAATACCTCAAACAGCCACAAGTGTCTTCCTCTCCCTCTCTGCAAACCTACTTAATGTCATCATTCTCACAAGTACTATGATACAAAAATCTGAGCTAGTACAGCATGAACATTGGAAAAGATAAATAAAAGAATCTGGGAGCTGACAAGATGCAAGGAAGACGACTTATAATTGGTGCATTGGCAGGTGATGCCAAAAAACATCAGGTGTACCTAAGAATTTTTTTATTTTTTAAAGCCAGGAGGTTATTTAAAACTAAGGCATACTGCCAGCTTAAGGTTAGGTAAGGTATCTCTTTGAAACATATTAGCGAGATGTCTTTTGTAGAGAAACAGTTCACATGTAATATCAAGGAAAGACACAGAAAAACACATTCTTGGAAAGCTTAACAAGGCACTTATATGATTACTGAACTGCGTGGATTGAGTACAGAGAACCCTTATTTTAAATATAACGTGCAGTGTAGCTTTCATTTCCTTTTTTGGTAACATTTCTGCAGTATATTATTAATGCAGCAAGATCCTTTAACAGCACTATCAGTATAGGCTCTTCCTACTTGCTTTACATACCACCAGACATCAGGGACGCTTTAATATAAAGACTTGTGCATTATGTGCTTGTTTGCACCCTTCACATTCCCTTCCTCGTGTATTCATCTTTATTTCAGAAAGTTACACAAATCCTTGCAAGAATTTGTGGCTTTTTAAATTTGGGTTGTTGGTTTTTTTTTTAATTACGTCTGAGAACTTCCCAAAAAACCCAATACAGTACATAGAATTTTACAGTTAAATTCAGATATACATGTAACAAGCTGCTTATTATTTTAATCATCCACTCTGGTAAGCAGGGCAACGAAGCCAGTCACATGCTAACAAAAGCTTACTTACATTAAGGAAGGATGGTATGCTGATTGTGTGCAAGATTTTCTTGAATGTGCTTGGAAAAGCTCCAAGGTCTGTTTCTGCCTTTATGACCCGTTCTTCCAGTTCAGCTACGCTGTTTCCAACCATCTTCACAAATGCCTAGCACGAAAAAAAGCAAAGAAATCCAACTTTTTCACTAACAATTTCAAACAGTATTATCTATTTCACAACTGTGGTGAAAGTTCCATTGCTTAAATGAGAAGGAGTCCAGAACTCCATGCTTTATTTCTGTTCTACCTACAACAAATCCATTTTACTGCTAAAAATTACTCAAGATACTTAAAAGACTGCAAAACCAGGTTAAGTTGAATGAAACAGTCTGTCTTCCTTTTCCTATTTTGCTTTCAAATAACTAATTTAGACTTCTTAGAATGCAAACTTCTATCTGCTTTTCTGCTAAAAGCAGGATCAAGGATCTGAATCATAGTTTTGAAGCTTTACCAGAGACCAACAAAATTCTCATTCTACTAGTCTCCAAATAGCTTCCAAGACAATAACTCTAAAAGAAGCTACAAATAAAGAAATAAATAAAAACCAAACATATAAAACCCCCCAGAAGTAGTACTATTAGTTTCCAAAAAGAAAGATGACTGCCCTGCTTCAAGGAATAAATAAAAATAAATCATTTTTTTTTTTAAAGGCATTTTGTTCTAGAATGCCTGCAGTCTCCAGAAATTCTTAATAAACTGTTCTATTCATTAACCCTGAAGTATTGAACCCAGATGGGAGAGCAAAACCCACACCAGGTGCACGCACGTAGACCAGACACACAATTAGAGCATATCATTTATTTTTCCCCCTACTGAGAAACAAAATACATCTAGAAGACATCAAATACATACCTCTAATTTGTCAATCTTCCTGTATATATGTCTCATTTCCGTAGCTTTTGTGTAAATTTGAGGTATACTTTCATTGATAACTTCAGAGGAATCGCTTCGAATCTAAAACGATTCAAAGAAAGAGTAAGAAAGTAAGTGAATAAAACAAAGTGTTAAGCAGTATATTTAATCTGAGCACAGTTCTAGTTTCCAGAATAAACAGGTGAAAACTCACAGTTTAAAAATACTAGCTTAGTTAGTACTAGCATAAAAAAAAAACAGATTAAAACTAATAAGTTAGCTTCTTCGTACAGTTTAGTGAGTGCCTTTGAACAAAATTTATTTTGCACAGGCAGATATTTGCCTTTATAATTATTTTAAAAGTAGGCTGCGTCAGCTGCATAAGAGTTAAGAGGCGCAACATTTATCAAGACACGCTAAAGAATCAAATATATTAAACTAAAATTTTTACTGAAATTTTACTACCTGTGTATTTCCTCAACTTTGCTAAAAAACCACATAACACGCCACATAATCTTCCTTATTATTGGTTAAAAATAAAACAAAATGAAGCAGTAAAGTTCCCCTCGAGCGATGCAGAACCACGTGTGCTGTGCTTTAAAAGACAGCCTGTGTACTAGTGGCAGCTTACAGAAACTTTCCACACAGTTCCCCTGTCTTCTCCCATGCGAAAGTGAAAACAAAGCTGCCTTTCTGATGAAAGGGTCTCCTGAAGACAAATCTAGCTTTAGAGGTTTGGCAACTATGATTAGATACTTTGATTACAAAACCCTGAGAGAATGGGTTTTCTTAAATGCAAAGTGGATTATTGTTCTGTCCTTTTAAGAATCTGGCATTACGCCACTCGAGTTTGGATTCTATTTATGTAAAGGGCAAATATACACACAGAATCATGTAAATATGCAGTTATATAAGCTGTATGGTCATATGTTGATATGATGTCAAAGTTCAGTTAAATAATTAATGGATGAAAACTACTATCGAGTGTGTTTTCATACTGGAACCTGTCTGCCTAGACCAAAGGCTGCTTCCCATCTCATGTTTTTAAACGAGACAAAGTGCACTTCCGGCCGTGTTCTGGCTTCAAAGCCAAGCTACGTGCAAGCTATACGTACCATGTCCAGCATTCCCACAAACTCATCCACTCTGGTCAGCAAATCTTCTAGATTCTTGTCTAAGCTTTCTACCTACAAAACAGAAATCTTTTACAGGGTACTTGAGAAGAGACTCTCCCAAAGAAAACCTCCGAGTACAGACACCAGCCCGACTAAAACCAGTTTAACGCAAACCCCACCGCCTTCCCCATTTCTCCCCGGTGTTAAGGGCAAGGGGAGCAGGCACACTGCCATCTCTTGTCCCGCACAAGACCCCACGCAGCCCCTCCAGCCACAGTCCCACCACGGCCGCACACCCTCTGGCCGGTCGGAAGGGCCCGGACCTGCGGGCCAGGCCCCCGCCCGCCGTGGCCCCTCACCTCCTCGCTGAAGAGGCTGCGGTCGGCCAGCAGGTAGGCGGAGCAGGCGGCGGCGGTGGCGCCCAGCGACGCCTCCCAGGGGTCCTCCTCCTCCGTCTCCCCGAGGCCGGAGGCGCTGCTGTGGCTCTGGGAGACGCGCAGGCGCACTCCCGCCCGGAGGCGGTGGCGGAGGCAGCGGCCTCCCCCGGCCCCTTCGCCTTGGTGCCGCCCCGCCTCGGCCTCCTGCGGCCGGAGGGGTGAGGACAGAAAATTGGCACGTTTATGGAGTATTTGTCCTTAAAAGAGGACTAATCCGCCCCCCCCGCCACCGCCCTCTAGAGCCCTGCTCGTCAACTCAAGGGAACACTTGGTGCGTTCATCTTCCATCCCTACAGGGTATGCAAGAACAGAAGTTCCCTCCCTCCTCCCTCTTTTAAGGCGTTTGCATGTCTTAAAAGTTACATTACAAACTGAGGGCAAGGCGTTGGTGTGCACCCAAATAAGGGCACAATCAGGCCGATATGTGAGATGCAATCTCACGCTTCCTACCCGCTGAAGGAGCTGGGATGTTCTGTAGGGGCAGAGGTACCAGGGGCTGCTTCTGAGAAGCCAGAACTACCCCAAGTACCCCCCTTGCTCCGGGGAACATAGCAAACTACTGTTTGCCCTGGGAATCAGCGTAACAAGTACCCTTCAGTAAAAGCAGTACTGGGAAAAAAACACTATGGGAAGAAATATGATAGCAGTAACAACAAGTGAAGGAATTGAAGTCTGTCCTGGTAGAGAGCACAGCATTACTGAAATGGTTATGTATTTGCAGAGTCATCAAAACCAGGCATCTCAGGAGATGCTTCTCCAGAAAGATGTGTTTCAGCACAGGGGAAAGTTTACAGCACAGAAGTAAGACAGTGCACATTTTATTGCAGACAGGTCACATTTCCATCAGTTAAATAAAGTAAAATTAGTAACTTCAGCCAGAAAAATCCACTTTTATATAAAAGTAATCTCATTCAAAGGTGTAACAATGGTCCTGATAAGATGATCTGATTGACTGAAGCATATCCAGCTATTCTTGTTTTTTTACTGCCCCAGTAATCAGATTTTTTTTTTTTTTAAATTAAAACCTTTGGTAAAGTACAAACACAGCGTTTAAGACAAACAGGATCATTGCTGTTCTTTTACCGCGCTGGGAAAAATAAGTACAGTTCTATAACTGCTTTGATACCTAGGAGAGGTTTAATTAGAGTAAGTGAAAGGATTTTAAAATAAACTTTTAAAGCAAATCTAAAAGAAACATACTAAGTTCAATGTCCCAAATATATTTAACAATAGGCAGAAGACCGGTTGTTCCACAGGTATTCTAAATGAGAAACAATGAATTAGTCCACACGTCATTTGTCCAGCCATTACAGATTCCAAAATGGAATGTAATTTTTTTCAAACCAAGACTCCTGAATTTTCATATCCATACAGTATTTAAGAAATGTCTATTCCACCATATAAAAAAGCTTTAATGTACTACAAAGTTAAAAACAAAAGAAAATGACACAAGCTAAAAGTAGAAAAATACATTGTAAAACATTTATATTTTGTTCCTTACACTGATCAAGATATAACAAAATATTTTAGATTAAACCACTTTCATAAATTCACGGCGTTTTCAGAAGCAGACAGTTACCGACTCAGCAGTCACTGATTACCCACTAGCTAGCATCCAGTAAAGTCATCTGGTCATTGCAAACATCCAGTATATTTCAGGTTTCTGGAAATCCTGTGTAGACATTAAGCTTTGTGATTACTAGAAGAGTCAAAAAATAACCAAACTCTTCTGAGTTTGGTTTGGCAGTCACTCGGTACCCCTCCCCTGTATAGAGATTGGCCAATCTTTTGTAAGGAAAGACCTTGTGGATTTTTGGTTGCCTCAGAGGTACAAACAGGGACCTGTGTCAGCTCTGAGGTGAAGGGGACAGTCCGAGCACCACTCTTCCATTTTTGTTGCCTTCTCGCTTGCATCCCTAAAATTCACATGAACCATGATATTAAAAAAACCCAGAGATGATAGGAAAGGTATTATCTAATAAATATCAAAAAAAGAATACATTTACACATAATGGTGCTGAACCTAGTTTAAAGCCCTTGTTACGTTTTCTTTCCCCACGCGTCTGTGCCGTGGGCAGCCCTGCCTCTGACCAGCAGGTGGTGCTGATCTCACAGCACTTAACAACAACATCCTCCCGCCTCACCTCCTCAAGCTTTAAAAATAAAAAATAAAAATATCTGTATTTCATTTGGAAAAGCTATTTGCAGCGTCTCGCTAATGTTGTTATACCACCGGAGTAGGAAAACACTATTTTTATAGTTTGTCTGGATTAGACATAAGGTTGCAAATATGATGTAAACAAGTTAGTGGAAGGTCTGTATGTAACAGTATAAGATTGGATGACTATTAAGAAGCACTCTCTAAACTGGTGTTAGAAGAAAACCAGATTCCACTTCAAATAGATGTCTGTTACTATTAAAATCTAATTTGTATACATGCACGTATAAATACATCCACCCATGCACTCAAACCCAAGTATCTAGCACTGTCATTGGTAGCCTATTAAGACTGCTTAGATTTATACCAACTAAACCAAATTTGTGTTCTCACTGTAGGGCTGGGACATAAACCAGGTTTTAGACTCTGGCACTCTCCTGTCAAATTTTGCAATGCATGACGGTTTTATGTCTAACTCCAGATGCCACGTTTCCTAGAAAGCAACAATTTTCTGCACCCATGAGATCTATGAGAATATCACCTCTCTATTTTGTGCATAGAGTCAATTGTCCCAATTGGCACTTAAGACTGAAAGAAGAGTTACGGCAACTGCTACTAAAGTGTAATGACTGTTCCATCCTCCTCGATACCTCCTCTTGGGATAACCAGACTGTGTCGGGGATCGGTTTTTAAGGAACTGAGTAATTTGTGGATGTTGCCGTTGCTTTCTCGGCCAGAGTTGTTGTTGAGCACCAGGTCCCTTTGAAGTCTGTGGCTAAGGCTGCTGCCATTGATTCGAGAGAGGCTACTGGAAGTAAGGCTGTGCAGTTTGGGAATGTGCTGTGGCTCCAGACCGCCCTCGATGACAATGTCAGCTTCTTCATCACTCTCCATTTCATCAGGGTGGAAGTTCTGCAGCACGTGGGATGTAGGCAAGCTATGGTGACTAGCTGTGCTGTCTGTAGACTGGCCAGAGCTACCAGACATCCTACTGCTTCGAATAATATTGTTCCTCTGATTTGCTGGCTTGACCGTGATAATAAGATTATGGCTGTTGGCAATCATCATGTCTGTGACTTGGTCAAGAGTTTTTCCTGCTACTTCAATGCCATTAACTTCCAGGACTTCATCATTTACAGCAAGTAAGCCTGTGCTCTCTGCCAAGCCTCCAGGAACCATACGAGAGATGAAGATACCAGGTACTTTTTCTAGTCCATGAGGAGTAACCCTTACACTGGTGCCATCGCGAATGTAAAATCCTAAGGGTTTCTCACACCCATGTCGATACAGCCTTACTCTCCTGTGTGTTTCAGGAAGAATGTCCACATCGATTATGGAAGACACTGGCCTAAAATCATGAGGCATGCTAATGTTGATGTGGGGACGTCGGCGGAGATTGTCATTGCGTAGTGTCACCAGAGCCTTCTTCTTCCTCGATAGTGTGTTAGTCCCAAAATTACTGTAGTCCACTTCATCTGAAAGAGAAACAGGACCAATATTATCAAACAGAATAATTCAATCTACAGGGCGTTTTCCTCTTACGTCTGTTTCAGTGAAGCCACACTCTTCATAATACGGAAAAAAATCAAATCAGTTTTTCTGCTTACTCTAACTGTTGTTACACTTTATGTCCATCAGCACATCATTCAGAATAAATGAATTGTTTTCAATGACTACCCATATTTCTTCCTTATTTTGAGGGAAAGAGATTATTTCCGATTTTCAACTCCTGTTGTCAGCTGTGCAGAACACAATTACTTGCAGCTGCAGGCTTAGATATGAGGCTGTATCTTCAGAGTTGGACTGTAATTTTACATATACATCTCAAGTGGGCAAGGTGCCACATTTCTAACCTAAAGGGAGATATACATTTCTAACCTAAAAGTCTGAAGCAGGGAGCATTTTAATATCCAATATACAGCCTTAACTGATAGCAGACCTTACGTACAAACATGCAAAGCAAGGTGTAAGAGAGTAGTTCGGTATGTGTTTTTAGCCTAGCCTTTTTCAGTAAGGAATTTATGTTAATATGCATCTCTAGGTACAGCAGTTTCATCCTTGGAATATTCTACTTCATTTCAGCTGAATTTGACAGCAGTAAAAAGTACTAAAAGCACCAAATACCAAAAAAGTTCTGTGTAAGCAAGTGGCCAGGTAGAAAGAAGCTGCTCTGCTGCCTAGTTCATACACTGAGGATCACAGAACAGACAGGCTCACACACTCCTGCCCTTGAGAGGAGCAGTCATAGGAAAGTGGCCTTTGTAGGGTCTTACTGATTAAGGAATTGTTTAAATACTTCTGCCTCTGCAGTGGTATCTCTGGGGCACATGCAAAGTGATCAACTTTAAATTAGCAAAATAATACGACAAGTTATTCAATGTAAGCAGCTCATGTTTTGCTTTGCATAAAAAATTACTTAAGTCATGAAGTTGTTAATGCACTAGATGTGTCACTGCATTTCACATTAAAAATACTGTACATATTTTAAACATGAAGCATGCACTAGCTGGAAAATTATTTCACCAAGAGTTTAAGCATGCTAACATTTTTCAGATAAACTAACAGACTTTCAGTTAATTCTACTGTTGAAGACAAGCAGTGAAATACAAAAATACAACTGTAGAACTGCCACTAAGAAAATCTTCTGACAAATTAACCCTGCATAGTAATGTTTGAGAAAGACAGACAATACCTCTATGCAATAATGGTAGAAAAAAGATGTTAGTAAGAATAAGCTTATAACTGCATTTTTATTTTTTGCAAGGTCTCCTTAAAGAAGTCAGCTTTCAAGGCATATTATTGGCAGACTTCAATTAAGTGACACTTACACACTGATCAGCAACCTGATCTAACTGAGCCTGCCTGGAGCAGGGTGTTGGATTAGATGGCTTCCAGAGGTCTCTTCCAGCATGAATTATTTGTGATCCTACCCAGGTCTTTCAGCTGGAAAAGAATTGTTTGAAGACTTCAGAAAGAATATTTCTGCATTCTCCTATCACTTATTTACATGGGCTATACTAACATCAGAGGGGATCTATAAAGGTCATCTTGAAGGAAAAGTTTCTGTGACAAAGATAAATGTGACAAACTTGTTCAGGGAGTAACTTCACACAAGACATTGTCTCTCTTTCCAGGCTGTTCACAGCCACACCAACTGTACAGGCCCTACTGTGTTATTTAAACTGGTGAGGCATAGGACTGCAAGTCCTTAAAATCACCCAAACATAAGCAGCTCATAACTGTTTCTTGGAAGCATAGTCACAGCCAAGACAGTGACTGTGCAGACAGGGCATTTTAAATCCACCTGGTGAGCAGTGCAGTCAGTACAGTGTCTACTCTTTTGAACACACAAGCCACCTGTGGCAGCCAAAGCCAGATATTAATCCTTTTCTTTCATCAAAAGGATCACCATCATCCACACTCACCTGAACTTTTAAGTTTTGATGGATGATTTTGAAGGTTGGCAACATTTATCTTTTCCTTGTAAAGTATGGAGATGCCTTTCACCAGCACAGCCTCAGACACTGTGCCCTGCTCACCCTCACAATTTATTGATAAGTTTCTGTGACACTCCAATGAAAACAACTTGAGGATTAAGATTTAGAATTTACATTCTTCCACACTTGAAACAGTGCTGTAGAATAGTAGCACTGTACCTTAAAGCCCAAGACAACCTTTATCCCAAAATTTCAGATTAAGATGACAAAATTACATGTTGGTTTAGGCACTTAAGGCTGCCTCTTGCAGTACTGGCAAACCAAACTCGAAAGAAGAGCTGTGTCCCTTAAAGACTCAGAAAATTAGGTTGGCAAGTGCAGTTTATTGCAGTGCTGGTAAAGTGAAACACACTCCTTAGTTCCCTGTCTATTCCCTGAAAGCACCCAGGTAACTGTTCATTCTCTCTCTCTCTCTCTTTTAGCGCATTAAAACTAAATTACTCTAAGGCAGACTTAGAAAAGCTTTACCAAATAATTCACCTGGGCAAGATTTGCTGACAATGTCATTTTCTTCTCCTTACATTAACAACAAACCAGACAGTTAATTCTCACAACATACAAGTTTGCGATGATTAGGTAGTAACGTTACAGGTGAAACACGATGGTCCTCCTGACACACATAGGTCATTTCTGAAGCAGCTTCCTTTGGCTGAACAACCACCAGGACAACAGCACAAAAGAAGTGGTTGTTCTACGTCTGTGACCTCCTCACCTGCACTCAGCCCACTGATCTGCCTCCCCAGATGACTGCTAGCATTCCTAACTGCTGAGCAGCTTCAAAACCACCACCTCCTTTAATAACTAAGAGCACAGCTTACCACAAAAATGCTTTTTCCTCCAAACACGAACTATCCAGAAGCAGGGATAACATTACAAGTGACACAGACTACTCTTAAGTGTTGGACCACTGACCATTTTTGGATTCAGTATTTTAGGGCTCAAGCAAGTTAAAAAAACGAAGCCTGTGTCCTGTTGAGGACTAGATTTTTTTGTTTTGTTTTTAAAACAGCGTCAGGCATTAGTTTCCAACTTTGACTCTAAACAGGATTATGTGTGAGAAGGATGAAATAACAATTTTATCTGTTAAAATTGTTAAAACCTATTACAGGTTGGAGAAATGAAATCTAATTTGGAGAGCTTCCACAAAAAAACCCACAAACAATTAACTCTATTTTCTAGAAAAAAAGTTGAAGTACAGAATACACACTCCTTGACGATACAGGGATTATTACATTATTTGTATTCAAGATGACCTACTCGCTCACAATTACACCTGCTTGGGACATCACCTTGAAATTAAAAACTAAAAATAACGCAAAAACAGAATAAAAGAGCTCCCCTCCAACATTCAGAGCCACTACTCTTGCTGCAGAAATAAAGCAAAGTATCTCTACTGAAGTTTAGCACCAGCTGTTGCTGTAGCAGCAGAAAGTCATCAATTCCTAGTACAATGAAAAAGAGAATTTCCTTCCTCTCAAGGGAACTGGGAGAAGTCAGCCAACATCACTCCCTCTTATCAAGTATGGGGTGGTCAAATAGTGGTGTATTGCCTGTTTTCAGTAATATACTGTTCAGCTGGCACACGTTAGTCTGAAAGGAATACTGTATCATTGTATAAATTTACACTGACACCCTTTTAATGAAGGTCAGTAACATGTTCCTGGATTTTGAGTTTCTCACTGTATAGAATTGCAAGCAGGAATGCCACTTTAGCTAATGGAACAGACAGTGCTTGATGCCAGGTCTAATGAAAGCCAGTATATACCATATGGAACCAGACAGAGCTTGTTTTTCATGTTTTATTTGTTACAATATCAAATTCTTCTTTTGGAGAGCAAAGAGTCAACGGAAATTTGCATGTGTACTGTCAGAAGTACCATCTATCAGCACATCTGAACAGTGCCTAAATCCTCATATTTTACAGGGTGTCATGTTTTCCTGCCTCTTTAATGAGGCTGGAGTAAAATGTTACATGTAGGTGATAGAGGGAGAATTAATCTTTTAGGTGCTGAATTTGACTCCTGTTTCTTAGAATGGGTCAGACTACACAGAGCATTTTCATGTAGAAGGTTTTTCAGACAAAGACATACTATGAGCTGAACAGATAATCCTGAATAACCATTGAACTTTGGAAGATTTCGACCTGAATTTTACTTGTGTCCATAATTTGCCTCCTGCTGAAAATAAGTGTTCTTGTAAAAAGAGAGGAAGAAGAACATTTACCAGTTAGAGAAGACATTCTCAGCTTTCCAGTTCTGTCCTACATGAAACCGCAACCCACAGCTACACAAAAAAATACCTCCAACTCATCTGTAGGCACTGAATATTATTGCAGCTCTTCTCCCCAAAAGCTCCAGTTTTCATTACATTTTGAGAAATATCGTGTTATCTGGCAATGCGTTACATAAAACCTGAAGTTTTTTGATTGCATATTTTCTGTTAGTAAGTGTTTATTTTCCTTTTTTTCCCCCCTTCTTTAGAGTTATCACTAACCACATACCTATGAGGACCCTTCTGTTTGGGAAGATACATACTACAGATCTCTTTGTGCAGAGATGTACCTTTGCTTGCTTTCTTGACAGCAGTGATGACATTGGCGTTTGGTTCATTGGTTTACTTTTTTCTTTAAACTGGTGGAACTCTCTCTGCTTGCCCAGCAACAGTAAAATGCATTAAAGGAGGCTTTAACTTCCAAGCATGGGCATTTTACTATCAGAATGCTATTATTTTTTAAACATACGTAGAAAATTATAGATGGTAACATCTTTGAGGTACTCTTCCAACAATTCTATAGTCAGTCTGTGACTTTACAAACTTCACCTTCTTGGTGGGCATAGTGAATCCTATAGTTAAATCACAGTACATAACAGCACAGCATACTTCAAGTGCTATTTATAAGGGAAAGAAAACTGCTTAGAGCATCTGGTTGTAGCCAGAAGAGTATTGTATTTCTTTAATTTACATGAAACAAGAAATTATAGACCTTCTGAAGAAACCACCAGGAGCACCACTCCCACTGCTTGGACAGCTGCTTTTCATAGGAACTGCTTGCCAGATGAAATACCAAAGCTTAGCCAGATAAGATTGTATAAACAAGCTGAATTCCACAGAGAAGCAGACTGCCAGGCTCCTATAGGAACTGTTCATTTCAGACTCCACGTTTTCAGTGTACATGCACTCATGGCTTATTATTTCCTCTGGGAACTATGGAACATTAGTTGACAGCTCTGGAAAGTACTTCAAAGACAAAATTACTTCCACTAGGGAGAGCAGCACTTCAGGCAGCTTGGGAAGGAGGCCAATGAGTCATTAATAGCGAAGGGTAACCCCTCCGTCCAACAGATCTCTATTACTGAGCATTCAAATTAGCAGCAGTCAAAACTGTTTCAAGGGAATATGTCATGTGCAACCCTTCTGCCTTTCTGTCCCAGCTATAAACACTGCCCATGTTTGACACAAATTGCATTCAGTGTCTATTTTCTCAGAAAGATCAAAACCAGAGGCATGTAACAGCCATCAGACAACAAATAAGCTGGCAGGCTCATTTGTGACCTGTAAGGCTGAACACATGCAAAGGGATTTAAGAGGAAACAGATATGAAGTGAACTATGGCTTTGGGGAAGGTCCAGTGCCAATATCACTCATCAAGGAGTATTTAATGGAGGGAAAAATAAAGTTATCTGAATGCTAACACTGCATTCTGTGTGTTACAGGAATATTTAAAAAAAAATAATCCAGTTGTCACTGTTGCCAGCAACCTCTGGGTGAAGCAATCTGAAAAACACACAGTAGGTAAAGTAGTTGTAGTTGCTCTTCCATCAAAAGTCAAGCAAACTATCCCACACATGCATGGGCACACACACACTCACTCCCCTCTTTCCCTTCATATCTCAAGGGACCTGACAAAACCTCGTCAAGCTTTAGAAGACTACCTAAATAATCTGTGACATTCAACAGGGATTTAGAAGCACAATTTGAATTTGTCCCTTTCAATCTCACTTAACAAAAGAGCACATTATCCTTGACATCCTTAATCTCAATCCTTTAGTTTCTAAACCAATTCTTTTCAAGTACTTGTTTGTAACCTGTAAACTCAATTATGTTTTTGAGAAGAAATGTCACCAAATAACTTCACTGGGAAGAAAATTTGAGAACATCCTACTCTGGTCTAGCCTCTACTAAACCTAGTACTCTGCAGTTTCGCAAAGGGCAACCTTTCTTCTACTGTGATTCAGTAAAAAAAGGTAAATTTGCCTTCCAATTTAGGAAGCATTCATTAGCAGGTTAGGATTAAGAAAATCTGAGGAACACAACTGTTTGTCTCTACTCTGAACATGTTTGGGAACTTAAAATATCCTGTCCTCTTTCAAGAAAGTGAATGTTATTTTGTAATGTGGTCTAGCGTGTTAGTGCAAACAACACTATAATTTCATTAGGATCAGGTTCTCTTTACAGTGTCAGACACATAAGAAATGTTTTGAGGCCGCTTGCCTTGAGGATGGAGTCAGCCCCTTGGGAATGCAGCCTGCACTGCTGGTGTGGCCTCCTGCACTTTTCCCTGCTTGTCATCAGAGGCCACTGTACCCTTGCTGAATCTCTACCCTTCTTAGCAGAAAGCCTTTTATTTTTGACTCAGTGCACAGCTCCCAAGGAGCAGAAGCTATTGCTTGACCTACAAGTTTGCCCCATGAAACAAGTGAAGGATTCGGAGAAGGGCGCTACAAAATGTGAGCAAGTGCTCACGCCTGTACTTCCCAAAGCTTACCCTCAACCTCAGAAACATCCAAACTCAGATGCTCAAACTAGCCCAAAAACCAACTACAGGACTCCAGATTTTAGAAGTGAAGTTGTGGATGGTATCTACTGAGATTGCATTTTCTAGGGTTGTCAGGGTCTTCCTCCTCCAGGTTTCAGATGTGACTTCTTTTCTACTATAAAATGTGACAGGAACAGTCCTTCTTCTCATTTCCCTCCACAAACCACATTATGCTGAGGCTACATTACTGAAGCATTACAAAGTTGTGGGGTTTAAGCTTTGGCTTCCTTGTGCAGTTTGTCTGCATTGTTTGTTCATTTTTTTTGTTTGTGGTAGTGTTTTTGTGGTGTGTGGTTGGTTGGGTTTCTTTCAGTATTAGCATTTCCTGCAGGGGAGTAGTGGGAAATTGGGAGAAGTGGAGAAGTCATGTTTCTCTTGCACACCTCTGCCATCAATTGCTACTGTATTAATCCCAAGATCGTAGATACTGCTATGGAGGTGTTGTTGGCCAGTCAGCTTCCCAGGCTGGTCAGTGCTGAGCAAACAGCCAGTGTCAGTAATGAATGGGTGACAAATACAGAGTAATAGTGCCACCTGTAAGCAGCAATCCTGCTGGCCAGAGTCTGGTAAATCAAGCCTATGACCATACCACAACCAACTGGTGATATGACACCCAACAGCTCCCAACAGCCATTAAAAACTGTATTCACTCAGCTGATGGTATCAAAATGGGAGAGCTGTCAATCCTATTCAAAACAGTGAAACACTGGAACAGGTTGCCCAGAGAGGCTGGTAGATGCCCCATCCTTAGAAACATTCAAGGTTGGGTTGGACAGGGCTGGGGCTCTGAGTAACTGGATCTAGATGAAGATGTCTCTGCTCAGTGCAGGGGAGGTTGGCACAGATGACCTTTAAAGGTCCTTTCTAACCCAAACTATTCTATAATTCTATGCTTAGGACAGAAAAAAAGTGAAAAAAACCCAACCAACCAAACTCCACCCACACCCCCTCAACTCCCAACAACCACCGCTCTCCAAGCTGTAATTACCTGCAATCTCTTCAGCAAGTCATCATTATAAACTTTACAGTTTAAAGTTATTAAAAAGCAACCCTTTAATTATTTTATTTCACCCACTCTATTTTTGACCTGCAACAAGCACTCTTCTACTCACAAATCAGCCAACTGAGGGGAACACCATTTGGTCCTCCATACATGCACAAAGAGAATATTTTCCTTCCAAATGAAAATGAGTACGTTATGCAAAGCAAAACGAGACACCAAACTATAATAACTCTATGCACTGCAGATACAGTAAAAAAAAAGCTTATTAATGACACTGAAGAATAGAAGATTTTATTGAGTATTCTACAAGCATTGACTATAGCTTGTTTCCAGCTGCTAGGAGAAAAATAGTAACTTTTTGTACAAGACTAAGTTTGGATGATAAGAAAGGTAAATGGAGTTGACAGACTGAACTGAAGAGCAAATTTGGGAAAATACCATTCTGTTTTTCACAGGTGCAATACTTGGAGAAAACACCACAAGTAATCAAAAACACCCAAGGTCACCTCAAGATCATATTAATTCAGAATACAAATTTTATACCTCAAGAAAAAAAAAATTCTCACAGTAGTCTCAGAAACAGCTGCAAATGAAGCTTAGAAAAGCAGCAGAAAATAAAGGTGGTATATTTGTACTATGCTATTCACACAGCAATAGGCCAAAGGAGAAGGTTTTGAAAGACTTCAGCACTGAACCTGATCAGAACCATCATACTATAGACTCTAATATTAAAACAGATGGTTTTCCTCCTTTCAAAAGTAACTTTGTCAACATCGAAGGCCATTTCCGGACTCTGCTCAACAGCCAGCAGAAGTAAGCCATGCTGGGAAGGTAAGACGTGGATTACACAGCTAACACTGCTTGTAGCTTGCCCAAGGGAAACTGAATCTAACCTGGTATTTCACACTCCCTCCTGCTTATTTCTGTGGTATATCCTCCTCTTCTCTGCTGGGTGCTCTTCTCCTGTCCAGTCCAGAGCGATCCTACCTCTGCAGCTAAAACCAAACCTGACAGTCATCAAGAATTATCTATTAACCTCTGTTCAGGTAACCACTAACCACATTTCTGTAGTGTGCAAGTGGTTTTTGTATTTGGAAAGAAAAGATATCCCAGAGCTGGGAGCACTAGCTTGGGATGGTATACCTGCAGGACTGTGGCTGAGCTACTAAATTCAGTAGCCCTTGTCCCCTGCATCTCCTTATGATTCTTTGCTACTGTCAAGAAAAATGCAGCATTGCCAGGACATGCACAATAGAAGACTTGAGATCTCGTAAACATAACAGTAGAGACATTTGATTGTTGCAAACATTAAGTCTGTGAGATACAAAGGTCCTACACCAAGACAGAATTACTTCAGAACAGAAAAGTCTCTCATGCGTTCTTTTTCTGAGTAACATCTTATTCATCCCAGGCTAATTCAGACAGGTAAGCCAGAAAGTGGTTTTTACCTTATATTTCTAAATTCCCAGTAACTTAAAAAAAAAGAAAAAAGAAACCCCCAAACTGTGAAGTTAATCTTTAATAAAGATTTACATCTCAAAGAAATAAATGATGGTCTTTTCCACAGTCTTCACCCTAGATTGTTCTAAAAGTTGTTACCACAGCTTCTCAGAGAAAGATGTGCTCTTATGCAGTTAAAATTCTTCTAGGATGCACTTTCTCTCAGAAAAAAAAAAAAAAAAGAAAAAAAAAGGACAATCATGTTTTTATAGCTTCACTGTTGTGGTGTGATAACACCACATGCATCCTGCAATGAGGGGGAGGGACAGAAAAAACATCTACAGTACTTTACAAAGCACTTTTCTGGTTCCTGCCTCCAAGCTGGCAGGTTGTAAACAAAGTCCAGATTTGCCTCTTATCACGGAATTAAAAAGGTTTCAAAACAAGTATGCTGTAAGAAATTAATTACACCACTTGTCTTTCAAGCCACAACCTCTGGGAGTCTCCCAAAGTTTGCTGGCTAGATTCAGATTAGTCACAAGACAAACACCCCTCCTGGGCCAGCCCTGGGCTCTGCACCCTCTCCCCAGCCCCGCATAGCTGCTGTCCCGGATGCCCCAGGATAAAGGGTGCTGGCAGGCTCTCCCCTCCACCTGCGGCCTGCCGGATACACCGGGATGCCCTTCTGGCTGGTGGGGCAGGGGAGCTGTGGGAATCCCACCCAGTTTATCTCCTGCGTCCTAGTGGGACAGGAACAGGCAGCACTGCCCCAGTGTAGACATGTTTTCCAGTCCCCTGTTCCCCATGCCAGAGCAGGCCAGGGCGGGCAGGAGCAAGCCCCGCAGGCGGGAGAAGGGGAGGCAGAGAGCCCCAGCAGAAACAAGTTAGAGCCAGTCATCCTCCGTGCTGAGGGAGTATGGTCAGTGCAACCCCGGGCTTCAAATGTAGGAGTGACGGGATGGAAAAGGAGTGCCAAGAAGCGAGGCAAAAACGAAGGCCACTGAGGTTGCAAGGGACAAGGGAGAAGCAACCTCTAAGCACTGCTAGTACAAAGCAGGAGAGATGCAAACACATTTTATATAAATCTATTTAACGTCTATCTCTAAATGTATTTCTAATCTGGAGAACCAAGGTCAAGAGCCCAATCTAACTATTACAATGCATATTCTGTCTGTAACGCTTGACTTCCCCAAGCTGCTGCTCCAGCACCCTTCTCCCCCTTTAGAGGGCAAGGCTCCTCATATCACACAAATGGAAACCATTGCTGCTTCTAGATATACACAAAGCCAGCCAAGCAGTCCTCTTTCCTGACAACAGGTCGCAAAGTAGTAAAAGCTGCCTGCAGAGTGCAAACAACAATTTTATTTTCTTAATTAAGCTGTCTGAGGAGGGCTGCCTATTTAGGATTTGCCCCGTGCACATCCTCCCTACAGAGCCAGGCACATCAGTCATCTTGGTGAAAGAAGCAGCTCCACAATACACCCCTTTTTTTACAGCACAACAGTGGATATTTAAAATTAAAACCATACAGCACAAGTTCTTAATTTGAAGTTTATCTTCACATCCCTTGTATGGCATACGACCACACAGTACCCATAACCTCTGCTGTGATGGCAGCACTCACCTAGCTAGAGGGTCAGAGCAATGTCCCCACCTGTCCTCAAAACAAAAACGAAGCCTTGCCTAATATACCACTACCATTGCTTATCCAGCTGAGAACATAATAAATCTGTTACTTTTAATGTTAAGCAATGTCTTTTTCTGACCATCACCAGAAAGCAAGAGGCACTTCATTCTCATTCCCTCCTCTATTAGTTAAAACTGCTTGTTTCACTTAAAAGCAGCTTAAAGGATCATGGCAATTCTGGCAGAAGAATCTGCTGTGTAGAGTTCCTGGCTAAGTGATTTCTCCAACATTATTTTCATAATGCTGTAATTCTTTCTCCATCACTGGCTAGGGCTCCATGCCCAGCTGTGTATACAAAGTAATTAAAGGCTGCAGCCTGAGCAAACTTTGCACCTAAAGGGACTCTCCGAGAGCTGCAGACGTTAGCAGAAACTGCATATTTGAGGGTCCAGCCCTCTGATGACCACTAACTGGACTGTGAAGCTTCTCTTTTCCTACAATAACAAGCACTGATCTGCAAGACTGAAAAAACAAACAAGCAAAAATAACCCCAAAATACACCAGCAATCTTTATACCACTGAAAAAAACTGGCTTCTTTTTCTTTAAGCAATTTTTGAGACACTCCATTATTTAAGTGTGGTAAACCACTGGCCAGTGTACTTTTTCTTTAAAAAAAGTGTTTCTTCCTATGAGCACATGATATAAACAAGGGAGTGGCAGACAGGAAGTGATTATTCAGAAATTAAAGAATTAGATCAGGTTCCATGATACCAGAACAAAACCTGACACATGACAAGTAAAGCTGACATTTAGTGGCTCAAATGTAAGAAAATGCTTTCTTTATTTACCAAATCTAATTCAGGGCTCATGTAAACATTTTGTCTCCATAATGAACATCAGCACCAACAGTTGCAAGCACTGATGTGCCTTCTGGTGAGCCCAGGTTACTTTTATTAATTTCACCAGCAAAGTTATACCAAACACCGCACTGCTTCTACTCAAACAAGTTTTTTTGAATGAAAGCGCAGTTCTGCCAGTAGTAGCAGCAAGCCTCTGATATCACTGCTGCTCAAGGTGTGACTGGCATGGCTGCTTCAGAGGTGATAAACCCAGACACTGCTCAAGTTCAGCACTTGTCTCTACTAATAGTGATTTCCTGCCAGTATGAACATAGCAGAGGTTCCCACTGCCACCCTTAGGTATGCCTGGTATTCCTGCCACTGGGAATTCCCTTCGTGATCTCAATGTTCCTGCTACCCAGGAGGTAACACTGAATCATCACCACACTTGCTTGTTAAGTGACATTGTTGTGGGGTAGGGGCAGACATACACCCAAATGAATCTAAGAGTATTCACAGCCTGATCCCTGCTCTGAGTCAAGTGTATAGACCATGCTGGGACATGGCTTTTCCCATGCCTGGGCCTGGAAGAATTAAACTGTCGTCAGACCACAGCTGTGCAACTCCTTCGTGTGCACTGGCTGATTTACTACCATTATAAGTTCCAGAAAAATCACCTTAAAGAAAAGCATCCCACACAAGAGGGCTAATTACATAAAGCACTTTTCATCTGTGGATCCCAAAGCACTAAAAATAAAAAGTTACTGTTTGTGAGGGACTATGTTCTCATTAGAATGGTTAAGCTAAAAACCTGGAGAATACATCAGAGGTTATGCAAAGCCCAGCAGCTTTAAAGGAAGGAGAAAGGATTTTTATGATTCAAAAGCAGGAAAGAACAGATGCGGTATGGTAGGACTTATTTTCATTACACTGCATAGCTTGTTTCCAAGAATGCTTTCAACAGAAGCATCCTCCCAACACAAAAGGCAAGTGTGCTTGCTAAGCTGACTTGGACAAGCTTCAATACAAGCTGCATCCCAGCCTAGAGACAGTGAACTGCTACCAGTAACCTCTGCTCACCACTTACCTTCTTGCTTCTAGTTGTGAGACCTTCCTCTACCTTCAGTCCTTCCTGGTACATTACTGTGAACCGTCACTTCATGTCTTCACTCCCCACAAAATGAATTAAAAAATATGTTCTGCTTTCTGTAGACAAAGGCCCAGTGTTCCTTTTTCGTGTCTTTCCTCACCCCACTCTCTTAAATTGCTAGACAGCATCATGAATTGGCAAGATCTTTAATAATAAGATCAAGCAGTATTACTAAATCCATACTAAATTCCCACAACAGGAGCCAAATGGTGATCAAGACAAGAATTTTTATTGGATGATGCATCCTATCTTAAAAAAAAAAAAAGCCACCTGTTCCAAGGACAAGAAAAAAATCAAGACAAATAGTTACATAAAGCAAAAACACTGGCTTACAGGTTGATGTAATCAATGCATCTTCTTGGGGGGCAGGATACAAATACTGAGCATTAAGTTGTACTGAATTTTAACACACTCATTAACACACTAGCTAAGAAAACAGCTTATTTGAAGTCTACCAACTACAAAAAGCTTTGTGGTTGCAATATAGAGATCAACATTAAGAATCAACAACTCACTCTCAAGGTTAAAAAAAAAAAAAGAAGTGTGCGTTGTGCTTATTGTTAAGCCTGACAGACACATTTAAAGGTGGCTAAGAACAGAAATGCAGAACCTCTGTTTGGCACAGCACTCCAAGGCACAGCATCAATACAAGGCATGTCCTGCAGAAAATGAAGAGACCCAAGTGCTTCCTCTCATGCTAAGGGACAGATAGAGCATCAAGGAGACAGGTTAAACAGGTTTCAAAGTTAGACACCTGCCCTTGGCTTAGCAGCTACACCACGCTAATCCAGGGAGCTGCAGTGAGAAAAAAATAAAATGGAGGGAGAATTTTTTTCAGGCTTCTTTTCCCTTTACCCATCTAGATCATATTTATCTGCTCAGCTCCAGTTTTTTCTTCTGGGTCAATCCAATTTAACATCCAGATCATTGTGCTAAAACTCTGTACAGGACAACCCATCCTGCCATCGTCTGTATCAGTACATTTTACACAAGTCAGGCCTTTGGCCACAGCAAGTCAAATGATAGGTCAGTGGAAAGGAATCACCCCAAGCCCTTAGACTCCACCTTTTAACACACAGATACAGTACTGAAAGTTTAAGAAATAAAATGGGGGGAAAAGAAAAAGGCTGTGGCTATGAATCACCTGCTTGTCTGGACAAGAAAGAAATCTGGAAAATCCTGATCCTAAGAGTACTTAAAGTATACTGAAAGGGTGATGAGGCATTCAAGACCAACTAGACTTTATGGATATCAAAAACACTGTCAATGACAGTTATTTGTAACACACAGGTCTCCTGGGAAAGCACCACCATCCTGTTTGGTTTTATGCCTCTAGTGTCAGATCAGTCAAAGGCCAACATAAAGTTAACATGCCAGATTTCACATCAGCTGCTTGCCCAAACAACTGGGGAAACTGTTTTAGCTGAGCTGTGCTCTTTTGCTCACTTCAGATTGTTGCGTTAATTAAAAAGTCTTGCTCTTGTGTTACACAGCCCACAGGATGCGAGGAGGAGATTCCTAGCTTTGTAATCACGTTAGTCAATAGCTCCCAGCGCTCTCACCACTGCTACTCACAGAGCCAGCACTGCACTGTCAGTTTGACAAGCTGTGGGAGGATGCTGCGTAGGATACTCATCACATTATGCAGAGTCAGCCTTAGCTCCTTCACAATGGGAGCATTCTACAGAATCACAACATAAAAACCTCCCTAAAACTACAGAAGCATCTGAGCAAATTCCCTAAACAGAGAGCCAGCCCCATAAAAACTCATTTGATAAACAAAATGTAGTTGCTATCTGGCAAATTACTGGATATGATGTGTCACCTTTGGGCTCACCCAAACTGTAACCTAACAAATCAAAAATATTACTATTGTCACCTCCAAGCTTAGACCTAAGAATTTCCATCTTGGAAGCACTACAAGAAGTGAGTCATTCTATATACCTTGGCAGTGACTTGCAAACCAGCAGGGAATATCCAGAAGGAAATAATGTCACCAATTGGTGAGGCAGCAGCTATGTTTACCAGCTTCAACAAGTTTGTGTCTCAGTATCTCTAGTTAAGTATGGCCAGCAGTGAATCTCCAGTTTACAACTTAACATGCCTGAAAATTAGAGCTCTTTAAAAGTTACCCCAATTGCTGAAGAAAAATACTAGATATTAGAATCAAGCAAAGCGCTGAGTTCTTTTGAATACCTGTACTGTCCTTGCCTGTGCCCTGCAAGCTCTTTAGCATAGCAGGAGCTTTGGACACTGGAGATACATGCAATGGGATGTCAGAGCAGCTGCCACCCTGCAATCTCTCTGGACAGCAGCAGGAATGTGGGAAAGAGCCAGCCAAAGGAAGCCTTCACAAACAGAAGCCAGGCGTGGTGGCATAGGACACCCAATGGGACAGTAACCAGAGCAGCTCAGCATAGACAGGAACAGGGTGGGGAGCTGCCAGTCTAAGTGGCTTTGACAGCCTGAGGAAGATTTAGCTTTCTGATGCTAAAGTTTACTGCTGTCAAGAAAATGCAAGGTGTGAAGCATCTTAGAAAAAATGAGTAAGAACCCACCCAAACCCATTCTGTATTGGTCAAGCTAATTTTGGGGGGGAGATAAATGCCAACAAGATACAAGATGACAAAGATTCACTTAGCTAAAGCTAAGAATAAACTGAGAAATTAAGGGCTCTCAACATATCTGTTTACTGCATAATCTCTAGCAATTTACCTATTTGTTGTACGTCTGATGAGCTGTGCTAAATGCACATGGCAGTGTACTTAAGAAGTCTTCCTTATTTCACTGCAAACTTATAAGGTGACTTACCCAAATTTTGAGCTAAAAGTTTACTTTTGAGAAGAGTTAACAGAGATGCATCAGCTTCACCTTTGAAACAGACATTAAGGGGACCAGCACAGAGCCAGGCTTATACCATGGTAGAGTTAGGACAAATATCAGACCAACCAAAGGCTTGCTAGGAAGCTGTGAGAGTACTACCAAGCAGTTACTTGAGAGAAAGTGTATTAACTGAGCAGGGTCCTTAAAAAAAGTAGGTTTTCCTCCATCTACTTTTAACAGCTCTATTATCCTCAGAAGATTTACTCTTTTCAGAGTACACCAGCTGCCTTCATTACTAGAAATTTGTTATGAACAGTAAAAACTAGACATTTGTACAAGCAAGGATCACATTCAACAACTGCAAGTTTTCAAACAAGTGAAAATGAGGACACAAATCCCTTCTACTACATTGATTCAGAAAGCAGAAGACATACCTTGTCACCTTCTTCCCATCCCAAGAAGTCTGTCATCAGATAGTTCGAACACTATACAAGTATCCTTTCTAGCCTTTTTATTTGTGCATGTTATTGCAAGTCTTTAGGATGCTTTTATTAAGGCCTCAAATGGAGGAAAAAGTAACTATGAGCACATACTCTTCCCTTTTCTCCTCTGTAATTTATAGATGCTTTAAGTAGGCAATGAAATGAGGTAGAACAGTTTGACTAAGGTGCTTCAATCCTCACATTTTCACCTCTTTCAGTGTACAGTCTGTGCCCTATCAGCTGCCAGTGGTTAAGAGGCAGAAGCAAAAGGTGGCATGTTTTTAACAATGTAACCCCAAACCCACAAAATAAAAGCCTTGCAAGAATCTCATTTTATTTTAATAAAATACTCTGTTGCCTACTTGTTAGGCCATTTTAAACATTTATATTTTCTAAGCAGACAGAACCATTGTCTTTGCAAACTCAAAGCATCATTACAGGACCTGTGTTAATTTGTTCTCATGAGGAAATAGCTTTCTGAAATTTGCTTTAAAATTCCCATTTTTGAGGTATCAGTGCATGGGACAGCACACAGAAAGCATCCCAAACCTGCATTTACAATCATTACAGACTGTATTAGTTGGTCATGCAGATATTACAGTTGTCAGCACACACATATCAACCACCACAATTCTTTGCAGACTCTTAAAAAAAAAAAGCCTGTCTGTATACAATACTGTTTTCACTGTACCCATTTCAAGTCAGTCACATTACAAAGGAGAAAAATGGATTTAAGTGACCATCTTCCTAAACATTTACAATAGAAGTAACTTGAAACGTTTGAGAATGTGGTATAGGCAAAACGTTTGCTCAGCAAGTTCTCTTCAGATGACTAAGCTGCCAGTGAAACAGGCTGAAACTGCAAACCACAATTCCTCTTCACAGCGGGCTTTGCCAGCTCTGCTGCCTGCTGCCAGTTTTCACCAGCTCAGCAACAGCCACCACCACCACCTGACAAATGCTTCCAAATTCAACATCTGTATTGTCTCATAGTCAAGGCAGTGAGGCTACTGAACCTTGCAGGCAAGGTAGGGCAGCAAAGGAGGGCAAGAAAGTTCAGGCTTCCTGCACTGTAGAGCACAATGATGCAGAATGATGGAGGATAAGTTCTTTTGTTTCTATGAATTTACACAAGATCAATACTAATAATTACTCAATTGCTGTAGTAGGGAAAGCCACATTAAAAAAAAAAAAGGACAACTCTACCGGGCTACTTCCCTCCTCCAACATTTTTATTTTCCTCTCTTCACATCTCTAATGAAGCATGAAAGCTGTTGTGCTGTCCTATCCACTATCATTCTCTGTGCCAGCAACACAGCCAAGAGATTTTAGCTCTAAAATATAACCTATCAGCGCCTCTAATGTAAAAAATATGCTGGATTGCACCCTTCAAATAATTTCCAGAGGAAGGCATGCTGTCAGTGAGGTGGAGAAAATGGAGGAATTCTAGTTCACTGTTGACTTGAAAAGTTACTTGGGAGGGGACTTCCAATTAAAAGCTGGCATCTGAAATACCACACCAATTTGTGTGTTATTAACAAGATATGTTTATCTAGAAAAACAACCTAAATTTTGTTGATGAAGAATCACTGCAGAAGGTGGAACATGCAGGAAAACATCACTCAATGCTGGTTTAGAGTAGGAAGTGATATCAGAGGAGAGACATGTTCCTATCCTCTCCGAGGACACCTGTGCAGAAGGGTGTATGCTATGTCACACTATTGTACTCCCAAATGTCACTGCTGTGGTTCAAACTGCTATAGAGATCCTGATACTGAGCCGCCAGGAATGTGAGACTTCAGCTTACAAAAAGCTATGAGCTGTCATTTTATTTTAGGACAGGTTTGACTTTGTGATGTTCTATATTTCAGACATGCTATATTACTTTTACAGGTCCCCTGTCTTTCCAGTTAAGTCATGAGCTGCTAGCTTGACACAGCACTAAGAGGTGCCTTGGACTTGCAACCCAAGACTGACCACATATAAATGTAGGCAGAGTCACTACAGTTTCCAAGTGTGAGACTCCAGTAACGTCGGCAGAGCTGGGGCTGCCGCTGCAAGAAGAATATACCTAACATTTCCCACAGCATGCACAAATGGTTTCCACATGCTCCAGCCAGCGCTGCGCATGGCTCTGTCCTACCATCAGCCAAGTAATCACTGCAGAAAGGGATGTAGACACACTGTGGATCTTCTCATGAGAACTTCCACACTCAAATAAAAACCAGATTCCTGCCCAGTGTTGGGAGAGATGAAGACACCTGTTCAGACTGTCAGCACAGCTCTCACAAACAGTGGCAGCAAGACCCTCAGAACACTAACTGGCTCATTACAGAGCTGTAACACACACACAGCAGATTTGAATTCTGGTTACTGACAGGTGACCAATTCATACTGATAGCGCATCTTTGCCAAACCCACTCAACAGGCTCAGTCTGAGCCCTCCAACGCTGCCAGGTTCCCATGGACATACCTGATCTCTGCTAACTAAACTCCACCCTCTGCTCTTTCATCCTGACAAGCGACTAGATTGTCCAGGATGCTCTAGGATGATAAGAAAATTCCTTTTGATTACTGCTGATTATATCAATGCAAGCAGTGCTTCAGCAGCTGGCTCCACATAACACAGAGAGCTTGGGGGGGGGNNNNGGGAGGGGTAGGGAGAGAACCCACAACAAAAACACACCAGTAAAAAACAGGGCCATTGATAGGTGAACCACCTGGAGAAGTAAATAATTTGCCAGATATTGGCCTAATCCACGCTGCTCATGCAGCAACCCTTTCTGTCTAGTGTCTCTTAACAGAGATTTTCAGAGCAGGGACCACATCCACATTTTTGGTACCTTGAGTCTTCCAATTCTAAACGCAACACAGAGATCACTAAAGCTTGTGGAAGAAAGAATGCTTGCAAAGAAAGCACTGTAAACAATCTTCAAATTTTTCCTGTAAAAAGAATGCAGTATTTTTCATATTTATATAAATACATATATATTTTGTGTTCATTAACATAGACATACATTTCAAAATTTTCAGTCACAACTTTTCATTTGCTTTGGTCCACTGCAGTTTGGAAGACAGCTGCACCATATTAAACATTTCATAATTTCCAAATCTAGGCAGAACAGGCCTAAAGACAATCTGGATTTAATTCAAAAAACAACTTTGCCTTGTCTGAACTTCATTGGTGATTCTGCTTGTGAAGAGGCAACCTAAGAGAAGGCAAGGCCCACCTCAGCTTTACATTCCACTTTGGCCATAGAGAGGCTTTCAGTGTGAGAGCTTTGCTCCATTTCCACCAGTGCTTGCAGAAAAGCAGTGTCAAAAGCACACTCGAGAAGTGGTAGCAAAGAAATATCTGTAATGTTAAGCTCTGAAGAAGAGCTGAAAACAGACACTTGAGTTACAAGGACCACATGTAGCCTGTTGGTAGTTTTGCTGGAAGGACAGATTCCATCCATGAGCAATTTCAGCATGCATCACCACGCCTCATGCTACAAATTTGGTCTCAGACTGAAAACCTTACACACACCTGCTGCAACCTTGAATTTGGGCAGGCTTCTTGTCCATTCTTCCATTCAACTTTTGTGGCTAATCCAGTCAGTCCCTGACTATCTTCTCAGGCTGCAGTAGGCCAGTGTGGCATGACCCTAGCTTGATCCCAGGGTTGTTACAGCAAGCCAAACTCATTGCTGTATCTTTCTCCAGTTAGAATAGTGGTTTTTGTTGCCAGGTAAAAGTGCTTCCTTCTTAACAGCCTCTGAGCAATTGGGAGGAAGTCATTGCTGGTTCCTACAGGTCACTGACCATGGCTTTTAGCCTCTGCCTGTGGGAGTCTAGAGGTTTAGTATTCATCAGATTAGTAAAATTGCAGTAATGCTGCCAGTAGTTCCACAGACCAATATTAACAAAATTATTTTCACGATAACCTTTTTGCAACTATGGGATATCAAATGCATTAGCTAGTTCTTCTTTTCAGTTCTAACTAGACATGGAGAAGTTTCCAGGCCAAGTCAATCCAGCCACTCCTCTCCCAAAATTATTGCCATGAAACCCCACTTCACTGTCTTCCTGCTCCCTTCCTAAGAAGTTCCCAGCATGACAAAAAAAAAATCATATAAAGATTCATATTATTTCATGCAGTTTGTGCAGAAGTTTATAGCAGAAGGCTACCATTTCAGGAGCACCAAGTTAGCACAGTGCAAGTTGAAAACACTGGTCTACAGAGGTTGTCCTAGTTCAAAAGCCTGAGCCTAGCCTGCTCTAAGTCTGATTTTGCAGACTTCGTTTTGGATTCTTTTCAAGTCAAAGAGACCTGTTAAATAAAGTTGAATACATATGATAGCTCTGTATCTACTGTAAAGACACACAGAAGCAGTTATCAGCAACCCTATGGATGTTATCACCCGACTATAGAGACACCACCTCTAAAGGAGCTACTGAGGGAAGAAGGCAGGAAATAAAGTAATGATTTTGCTTTGGAGATAAGGGACTTAAGGAGAAACACTTGAAAGATCATTTACGAGAATTCCAATGATAATGAGATAGTAATTGGCTGTCCATCTGTCCTGGCTTCAGAATGTACCTTTGAAACTTCTGTACCAATCCTTGAGAAGCTCCAGATCAAAAGGGTAGTGAAGAACCTTTGTCTTCCTCAAGCTTCTCCCGGGAAGAGGAATGTACGTGCACACACACATGCTGGGCCACAGATAACAAAAAGCTCTGCAGAGTACTCCCTGAAGCTAGGCCATGTGGCTAACATCAGAGGGACAGTAAACTCTGTATGAATGAAATGTACCGTTCCTACTGTTACTGGCCAGCAGCTTGCTCCAAAAAGACAACTGCTGTCTGTATACCTTCTACTGTGAAAGGAAAGCCAACCAGTGGATTTACCACTCATGGATGTAACTCTCAAGTACCCAAATGCAGGGCTGTAACCCAGATTCTGCTCTAAATGCGGGAGACCCTCCCAGTCCAATCTGCAGAGAACTGACAGCAAGTTACATCAGTATGAGCAGTGGGACCTGGAGAAGGGACAGTGCCAATTTGACAATCTGAACAAATTTTGAAGTGACACCTCTTAAAGAAAGGAAAGGATTGAATCTAACATCAAGTGGAATCTGGAGTAAGAGCAGATAAAAGACAAAACTGTTTGTCCTAGAAGGTTCTGACAGGAGCTTAAAGCAATGCTTATGCTCTGGTCAGTGTCACTGACAGAGGCCAGCAGAGCCATGGTGATGCGCCAGCAGATGAAAGCAGTTTTAAATGCTACTGCAGAGGGAGCAGAAAGCATCAGAGTATCTGCTGATCTCACTAGAACAGTGGCTTAAGTAAAATAAAAGTCTTCCAGAAAAACAAAAGCAAGAACAGCTTGTTCTTCAGACTGTCAAGCTTATAGATACCCACTCAAATCTGGATTTCACAGCAGAGACATACAAGGCAGTAGTCCAGTGTACACACAGAGCAAAGGTTGTCATGGACACTCAGAAACAGAAATATTTAAAGCAGTACAAAGGGTAAAAAGAGAAAGAATCAGAATGAGCAGGAAAAAGGGGGGATGTGGGGAAAAAAAAGAGGGGGTGGTGGTGAGCTGCTAGTGCTGAGCTCATGACTACATTACATTACAAGAACACTGACTACCATAAAAAAACCACTAAGAGTGTTTAGACGAGTTAAAGTCTTTATAGTCCTAGAAAGCTGGCCATAGGGGAAGAAGGTAAGAAAACAAGGAGAATCAGTCTTCAGATCATGAGGTAGAAAGAGCACTGTGGCCAGCACTGAGGAAACCTGGAATTCCTTATTTGGGAGAGGAAGGAACTGAAACTATTGCTAAAGACTGAGAGGACCTCTGTAAATAGACCTAAGTAAGTTTCCTCAGTCATCTCACTTCAGTCTGAGATATGCTTTCCTGAATGAACATTCCAGGAAGTAGATGAAGAAAAAAGTTGACAAGTCACACCACCTAGACACAGATTGCTAATTTATTTGTTTCCTCCTCTCTTTCCACTGAGGAGAGTATTCAGGCAGAAAACCCTATTCTAGCCTGACACCAAAACCTTCTCTCCCCTGAAGAAAACTTCAGCTTTTATCTTCAAATGATACATTAAGAACTCTAGTTTGTAAGGCTTTGACTAGATTTACAGGGCTACATCAGCTGTCATATATCACCATCACTCCACTGAATTCATGGAGCTGCAGCTCGATCTGCTTCATGAGCTTCATGGTTTAAGCATCAGTCCAATCTGCTGTCAAGTTGCAGGGGGAAAAAAATTAACTGTCTTTGAGTGATTTATTTATTTTCTATCAGGACAGTGAATTCTGGCTTTTGTTTTTGGTCAAATCTTTAAGGTGTGGGCCTAGTCTTTTGTGATCCTCTTCCTGCTTTGTCTCTCAGCATGCATCAACAGAGTTGTAGGCCTTTCACTGAGCCAAGTTTGAAGCAGAGAACTTGTATTCTTCATTAAATACTATGTGTTAGGGACAGTTTGGGGCCATTAACTCACATTATGCAATGGAACTCTACAATGTCATGAAGCTCACTGAACTTCACAATCCCTTCTACCTCTCATGAGGCATCAGCCTCTTGAATAGCATAGACAGTTACTCCCCATGCAGCAGTTATTTCAAGTTTCCCCACTCCATGAAGATGGGTTGCTTGAAGTACCAAGGACAGCCTAAAATGCTTCCTGCTTGAGACACCTTTCAGTGAAGTACCTTATGGCATGAAAACGCTGCCGCTTCTGGCTGATCCGGAAACCTTTAAAGGTGGTGCCCACCTCGACTGTTCAGAATTTGACATCAACCACCCCCTGCAACCTTGCAGTGTTTTACACTTTATCATATGCAGAAGCAAGTGCTGGGATGTCCACTCTAACAACCCCTACGCAGCAGGTCCCACAATGAAGATTTACTCCTGGCAGTGTGCAGACGGGTGGATCACATGGCCCAAACTCTGCTTAAGTGTTCAAGGAACAGCACTTTGTAAGCTCTTTAGCCTACAGGGATAGATCTATCACATCACGTCTGGGTGACTTCTCCGTGAAGGCTAAGCATAACTTATAAGTGGGCAGGAGGTATACCATCTCACTTTGGTGCTGCTGAAAGACAGGAGCATTGCTTAAAACAAGGACAAGACATGGCATCTCCAACTCAATAATACAATATGCAAAATAAACTTTGATCTTACCCTAAGGTCATTTCATGCCTATTCCCCATGCTTCTCCTTTCAGCGACCTAAGTCACTGAGTTGTACTGCTCCACTTCTACAGTAGAGCATAAAAAAAAGGTACTAAAGGCAGAGGAGACAGGGCAGCAGCTGCATTGCAACCAACAGAGAAATCTTGCACCCTCCAAAGATGAGGCCACAGAGAAAAATCTTTAAGTCTGCACAGTAGTGTTAGGTGTTAGGAGGTGGGATAAATGTGGCGGGGGTGGTAGTAAAAGATGATCTCAGACAGCTATCAAGAAAAACAGGAGGGAGTGAGAGGAAACAAAGCACACCTGACAGACATGTTAAGAGATGTCTGAACAAGAACAGGGCTGGCCCAAAACCACACTGAAGTTCCTTGGGAGCAGTGGAAGTAAAAGCAGTTCTGCAACTAAAGGTTTATCAATCACTCCTGTGTGCGCGTGCTTTCCTGAACTCCCAAGGAGAGAGATTTAAAAGGCAGGAATTATAAGGATGACTAACAGCCTCTCAACAGACAGGAAGAGGAGAGTGGATATGAGCAGAAGGAACAGTGTAGGAAGAGGTGCAAACACTATGATCAGGAAGAGCCAAGACGTACAAAATGCCCATATGCCATACCACTGCCTGAAATTACTCTTATCTCTTTCTCCAGTGCCACATTGGTGACTCCTTTCATGTTCCCACTTACATTAGACTCCTCCAAAACATCCTTTCTTCTTCAGGAGTGGTGACGACAACCGACAAAACAAGCAACTGCTGATGGAAGGATGCACTGAGTCTTCAGTTGACTTCCAAGTCATGCAACTAAGCCAAAAGAGTATTTCACAAAGCCATTCTGTGAAATAAAGAGTATGAGAATTTCATGCTGAACTGTCACCATTAGTTTACTATGCACATTTGGATGCACTTTGTCCACAACTCTAGGAATCTAGAAGAGGTGATCAACTTACTTCTTAGGGAAGAAAGCAAGCCAGCTAACACTAGGTTACAGACTTAATCCTGCAAAAAACGACACCGCCTTGTGAAAACAGATTCTAGCCTAAGCTTGTTTAGGTAATTAAGACAAAATATCTTCCATCCTACTTTTGCTATAAGGTATTCCAGTACAACTGTACCGAGCACTTAGCCTCAAAACATGCCCGTTCATGTCTGGATACTGGATTCAACCCACTTAAAAATTCTTCTGCATGATTTGAAAAACCAAGCATGTACTTCATTAACAGCTGGTTGATTAGTGTTAATCAGCCATTTCACACATCTGCCACTGTCCTTGTAGCCAGGGGCTGTAAGTATTCACTGTAAGAGTCACTCAATTTATAAAAAACTTTGTCATATGCTAAACATAGTTGTGCCTTAAGATTCTCAACAGGCATTTCCCAAGTTAATACCATCAGACTGATCCACCTCCTGCAGTGTCTGCCATAGCCCAGCCACGTTACTGCACAAATACATACTCCAACTCTTGTATCTGACACAGCAGGATTTCTCCTGTGTTACAACACCAACACTATAGCATAGAACATGTCTTTAAAGATGTGGTTATAGTTGTATGTCAATAATCAGTGTTGGAGGAAGTTAAAGTATATAAGCTGCTAAACTGATTTAGTGCTTGTTATAGTTCACTCCTGTTTTCATGTGTAATGCTCTAACAACTCTACAGACAGCCACAGCCCACCTAGTAGTATCACAAGTCTCTCTTATACAGCTCCTCCTCAACTCAGAAGCAGCAGCACTAGCAACACAGAATAAGCTATTAGTAAGCTTTCAAGTTTGGAAGGAATTTCACTGAGTACATGTGTTTCTATCTTTCAGTCTCTGGATGAGAACACCCTGAAGAACAGTTGATTTCAAGGCATCTGCTCCAAGGGCCTGGGCTACAAGGAGATACATTTTAGAGCTGCTGTTCCGTTATTTCACCTACAGTGAAACCAGGAGGTTACAGGAATACAATAAGAATGGGCATGTTTGTGTTGAGAAGCTGAGGCTTGAAAACAAGAGCAGAGTTCAACAGCAATTACTAAAAAAAAAAAATATAAAAACAAATAAAAAAAAAAAAAAAAAAAAAAAAATCAAAGAACTGTACTTTTTTTTTTTTTTAAACTTCCTGAGGAAACAATCATATTTTCTGGTTGTATTTGAAACGTCATGCTTCACTGTCACAGGACTTAACAGAAGAAATTAAGTCCTTTGTTTATTGCATTTGCTTATGTTGCTCTTTCTGGGGGGGTAAGGGAAAGAGTCGGGGAGAAAGATGTGTTTGCAGAAAAATCCAGGCTTTGGCATCCATTTCTCTCCCCTCAGCTCCCCTCATATTCCTTGGCACACCAGACCTGATCATGAAAGAGTCAAAAAAATTGCCTGAGCAGTTTCAAGTATGTCAAATCAGCATTACCACCCCTCACCCACTTGCCCTCTTACACACCAGGTAAAGCTATTCATTGTATAAGTACCACTTGCTGAAAGAGTAGAGCTCACACAACTGACACATTTTCACAGGGGAGTGAGACACCTTCAGCCACTCACTTTCCTGTGGATCCCCAGCAAGAATTGTCTGTGTGCTGACACTCCAGGAGTGAGAAGAAAAAAAAAAAAAAAAAGGAAAAAACCAAAGTCAAATCACAGCTTCACATCAGCAGGACCCACTGTTTCTTCTGTTGCAGGTAGTGGGGAGAAGACATTTCACAACGTCTGCCACTGACCTTGTCCAGACTCCAACTACTGCAGCCTTTATAGTCAGAACAGATGCTTCCCTAAAGTTTCTCTCAAGAAGCCCCTTACTTCACATGGGCAAGTTCAGCTGTCCCATACAGTCATGGTCCAGTGAGATCTCTGCAGTGGTCAGCATGCATCTTGCCAGCACAGACATATTTGCAAAGAAATTAAAGCAGCTTGAGAAACCCACAGGGTGGCCAGTTACACATCTGTGGAAGTCACAGCTTGGCTGAATGTGCTGAGAACTACGTAATGCTGGCAAGCAGAAACAGTGGCCAAAACCTGCAAACCAAAGTGGCATTAATGTCTGAGGGAAACCAGTGGTTAACACCTGCAGCTTTAAGTCAGATATGCAAGCGAGCAAGGTTCTAGTAAATAGCTTTTTAAAGGTACATATGGGATTTAACCAAGTCCTACAGCAAGGACAGAAAAAACACTCACTTTGGATGTTTCAAACACCAAAGCCTTTTTGTTTTCATTCCACCATGAGATAGCACAGTCATTTTCAGTGAAGCCAGAAATACGATAAAAGCAAAGAATTCTCCCCTCCTCATATGAAAAGCAGGACAGGGTAATGTTGCTTTCCTAGTTCGGCAGAGGCAGCTGCTGAAGGAAGACAGAGGGCTTTCCAGAGCGGAAGGAGCAGTATTGCCAAAAACAGCAACACAAACATCAGAACAGCTTCAGCATCTCATCCCCTGCCTGCTGGTGAAGCAGCTCCCCTTCTGCCAAGGCATAGGGGAAGGGTAGCCATCATAGAAGTAACTGAAACACAAACACTGGGGACAGATTTCCTCAAAGAGTCTAATTAGCAGAGCAACTACAGCCTGATCTCCTCCCTCTTTACTACGAAAACATAAAAACATACCCTTTATTAAACTCCACTTGCAAGTGATTTCAAAGAGACTGGGAGAAGGGCACACTTAATAACAGAACATGACTGGAAGGGCTAAACCTGATCTAAAAAGTTAATAAAGCATGTGTTTTCCTTTAAGAAACAAAACTTAGTCATGGTTTTAATAAAAATCCAACCCTTATTTGTTTTGGAGGAAAAGGGAGATCAGTGTGCTGCTCCCCTCACATCTCTAATTTTGAATCCATCTCATTGATCCTGGCAAAAAAACCCAAAATTCAGCCCATCCCTAGAAGAGGTTTGCTCCTAAATAGAGTGGGAAACCTAGGCACATGCTGGGTTGAGAGAGGAAGAACACTTGGAGATTCTTGCATTGCTTCAAGTATTAATCTAACTTTTTAATTTTAGACCAGAAGCAGCACAGCAAGATAGGGATTTTTGCTTTTAAAGGGCAATTAGAGTCTTCCTCCTCTATTTGTTCTTTCTTTAGAAGAATTGTTTCTATTGTCTTGACATTTTGGAAAGGAAGAGCCCCACTGTGATTGTTTTATGGCAGTTATAAAATGCAGCAGCCGCACAATATGCAATCTAGGTTTGTGTTTTTGGTTTTCTTTTAGGTGCCCAGCCCAGGCTGTGCAGGCATGAAATCATTTGCCCAACAGCTCAGCTACTGGTCACTTATCTAAGGAGAAAATCACTGATGACTGCAAATCAAGATAAACAGCCCAATGTGCACAATGGAAGAACTTTGATAAACAATATGCTCTTTTAAAGACAGCCCACACATTAATGACCCATTGCTTTTCCACCTTAGTCACTGCCTCTACCATATTTGTATCTTGGTACCAGCCTATTCAAGCTCATTTTACTCCTATGGAGGATATAAAAGTATTTGGTTTATGGAACACACAGACTAAGAACAAGTTAGCCTGGATAGCATGCTGCCAGCTTTAAGGTCTAAAAGCACCAGAACAACCAACCATTGCCCACTTTACTAAAAAGTCATCTGAAGAGCCATATTAAAATTCCTTTAATCTCTTATCTTGAGAAAATTTGTCAGTACCAAAAGAATTGCAGTCACGTTGCCTGCTAGGTAGGGTCAAGAGTTCTGCAACACATTGCTGTACGATTTTATCAGGCATGAGAAATGCAGAAATCCTCACGTGTGCCAACAACCACCCCACAACACTGAGTGAAAACTGTTGTATACCAAGTGAGTGAACAAGGAAGATTAATTTTCTAACCATAAGCAGTTCCCTGGTTACAACTCGGATGCCTGAAAATCTTGCTGCCCATGAGGTCCTTGGATTTTATGCAGCAAGATTGCAACTTTATTTCAGAGTTTGAACAAGGAAATTTTCGGCAGCACCATCAAGACAAACCAGGACAGCAACCCACCACATTTTGAAAGGCAAGGTCCTTATTTATCCCATACAGCAGTGACTAGAAACAAACCTAAGAACCCCCAGGATTTTAGCCTCAATTTTTTTTTTTTTTTTGGNTAAAAAAGTGCCCCAGTAAGACGCAAGAGCTGTACTTATCTAATCGATTTCATGCTATGACACTGACAGTAAGAGGCCTTCCTGCCAACAGCTGGCTCTTACTAATCCTTCCATTCAACCTGCTGAAACAGGATTTTGCACCTAAGGCCACAGGCAGAAGCATCTGGCTCAGAAGCAGAAAAAGAGATGCTGTTAAGCAGGATGAGCTCCACACCTTTTCTTTCTATCACCATAAATGAACACAAACAATGTTTGATGCCAGATCCCACAGGTCCTGCGATGGAGGTGACAGCCAGGAAACGCTTCTTTGAAGGTAGGGGTAAAAGCTTACACTACAAATTAGCTACAGCCCAGTAGCAGGTGGCCACAAGCTTATAATGCAAAGCAGCCTTAATTTCAGATTGAATTAATCCTAAACCCGGAGATTCACAGTATGTTATTGAGGTCTCTTCTGGTTACTAAGTAGGAGAGACTAAGCAGTTAAGAGTCTGCTGTGAATTCCTTATGCCTTACGACCACCAACTTCCAATACAAAGATCAAGGAGGTGGACAGCAGCTTCTAACATAAGTCAACTCCAGCAGAGAGCACTTTAAGAAGTTAAGAGAACGGGGCTGGACAACAAAGTCAAAACCCAAGCAGGTTCAAGGCACTCCTGCCCTTTTCTGCTAAAACATGCCATGTTGAAATGGAATCAAGTTTTTATGCCTCAATCCAGGAGGATTTCCTTTTTTAGGACAGAGTAGCATACTATTTCCTTCCCTTAAATAAAGGCAGCAGAACTATGTCTTCTGAACTTAACCTGATCCAGCAATGAGTTCTGGTCAAATGACAAGGGAGAAATTATGAAAGAAAAAAAAAAACCACCACCACATAGTAGTTCATTCCGAGACTACCTTTATGCTGAGACTCAGGAAATGGATGGCAGAAGTTTTATTATAACTAGAGGGGGAGCATTTTTCTTTAATAATCTCCACAATTGAAGTTACTCAGGTGTGTCTCCAGCAGACCTAGTCCCAGACACACTGCATAGTCAAAGGATGAAGTCATCACCAGTGCAAAAACCAGTCTAGCCACCAAAGACAGAGGCTTTTCTCCCACTCAGCTACTTCACAGCAAACATTTCATGTACCTGAACAGAGCAGAGCACGGTCAACCACCATTACAAGCGGCTGGCTCCCCAGGCAGCAGCAAGATAAAGAGCACAAGCTACAAACTTGGTAACAGAGGGTCCCGCCAAAGACTGAGTTGGCTGAGCTGTGCAACTGCATCACATCAGCAGCACCACAAGAGTTTAAGAAACACAGACACACGTCCGCGTTGGAGCATCAAAACAAGATGACTAGCAAGCCTTTAACACATTGCTTTCTCCTATGTCAGAAGTGCATTCCAGCCACAGAGACACACAGCAATTAATGGCTGATTAATGGTTGGAATTGTTTCCTGAGCTGGCCAAAGTCAAACATACAACATGATGAGCTTGCGTGAGGCATTCTTAACTCAGATTAGGTTTTATTTATTGTCTGTTCACATCAGTCAGTAATGCTCCCTCCTCTCTCATCTTGGGCAATCTCAAAGGTTGCTGGGGGGAGAGGGAAAAGGAAGCAATGTGCTCTTCTTTCTTCCATTGTCCTAAAAAAGATCAACTTGCAGCTTTGGGGTTTCAGTTTTAACAGTAAGTGGTTACATGGATCATGTTGGGAATTGCAGCAGTGAGATCATAATTCAAGGACAACAGCATTATACAAGTTTACTTGCCTTTTCCAGCCTGCCAATCATTTGTTACATGAGGCAAACAGTAGACTTGGACTTCAGAGGGTCAGAATAACATACCTATTTAGATCAAGCATGTTTGAAAAAGTCATCGAGACACAGCAGGCTGCACCACGGGCTCTCTAGTATGCATCTAAACTATGTTATTTTGGAACAAAAACTACTAGCGGGATTTAGGAGACAGCAGAGAAGCTGACTTGTTTTTTGCTAGACCCACTCACACACAGTTGAGAAATCTACTCAGACAGACACTAGCTACAGGCAAATTGTAACACACAGAGAATATATAGCACCAATTCCTCCTGTGCCTCACCAACAGAAAATAAGCAGTGCCCATCAGGAAAGCTAAGACTGGTCCCACTAGAAGCTAAGTACTTCTCATGCTATTCTTTCTTACCCTGCTCTAGAGAAAAGCATGCCTCTTCCCCCATGTTATTTTTGATTTTCTCTTATTTACCTTCCTAACCATTTGAATCTGGACAAAATACTTTAAGACTGCAATAAAACCATATGCTTTTGGTGAAAGATACACATGCATTTCTAAATAGCTCTGTAGGAGTACACAGTAGCCATAGAAAACTCCTACCACATACCATTTGTACAGGACTGATACGCCAGGGCTGGAAAAGCACCTTGAGATCATGTAGTGCAATACTCTTCAGTGAGACAGAAATCATTTATCTCCTAGGAAGGGAGAGTCAGCAAGATTATGAGAACAGGACTCCTGGCAAGTTTCAATGACAGTGTGAAAGGCACTTATAAAAAATAACTATTAAAAAAATCCATATCCACTGGAAGAAAGCATAAAAGCCTGCCACACATTCTCACTGTCACATCAGGGTCTGCACAAAGGGCATGCAACCACAGGATGAGATTCACCATTTCCAGCATTCCATCTAGGCAGTCTGTCCTGCTATACCACCAACTAAAGTTAGCTCTGCATAACCTAGTAGTTTGGCTCTCTTGAAACAATCTATAAGACAAACCTTCAGAAGGTCCCAACATCCAGGCTAAAGGTTTATAAGGCTTTTACTTCAGCTCAGGTCTCTTAGCATAGACCAAAGACCTAGGCACATCAGGTGAGCCAAGTGGCCCTCTGAGAATGCAGTCTCTGGTTTTGTTTTAGGTAGAAGGAACCCACCTTGCACACTCTGACATTGCTCTGCAATGCCAGGCAGCACATACAGGGTAAGGAGCCGGGGGGGAAAATCAGGTTTACTTCTGAAGTGCTCTCCTGATCCAAATCAACACATGAAAAGCAGACATAGCAATCTTCCAATGCCTTTACCCCACACCAGTGTCAGACCTATTTTCTCCTCTCAATCTGTTCAATTTGGGGAAAAGCAGAAGGAAAAGTTTCCTAAGCATCTTCATCTTCTCACCACTCACCCTTGGACTTCTTTTCTGAGATGCAGGGGTAACAGCTAAAAAGGGACACAGCACATTAAACAGAGGCTCCCTCTGGGCCAAATTGCTTCTCAGATGCCAGTGTGCTAGTTTTATTGATGAATATATCCTGCTACATTTGTCATTGCTGCATGTTTTTCTGAGGTGTTCTCTAGCTTGCCATTGATCATACTGGATGAAACTATTGACTTTAAAAGCAGCTTTAACAGCTACTTTTGAAGTTGCCTCCCCCACATGCAGCATGGCTTATGCAGTGGCTCAAGCCTGGGAACGGTGAGGGAGAAGGAAGACACTCAGAGATGTGCATCACACATGCATGTGCGGGGCTGCTGCTTAAGCAGGAAGGGAGCCGGTAGTTAAAGCAGCAGCTAAAGGAAGTCCACCGGCAGAGAGGTTCCAGCAAGGCCACTTACTGGTGGAACAGGAGAGGCGTCAGAGGACCTGCTAGTCTGCTAGCTCAGAGCTCCCCAGTTGAGGAACCTTGCTCCCAAAATGGAACTCACCACCAGCTTTCAGGATATTGCCATGCAGGGCAGCATGACAGGAAGTTGGATGCGTTGCTAGACTGTGGGGTCTAAAAGCACAATTTGGCCCTTTATTATAAACTCTCTTCAAAATCAGTAAAAAGAGATTGTAACTTGTGGGAAGCTTTGGCAGAGAATATAAATTCCTCCTCTCCCCCCTTCCTTTTAATATGCCTTTAAGAGCTTCAAGCAATAGTCAAAACATTCCCAAGACTTTCAGTTGTTGTCAGTTTGATAGAGGGCCATATACTTTTTCCCCTCCCACATGCATATCCTTCCCAGTTTTCCAAAGATCCACCTTTGCCAGCATGAAGGTAGGCATAGATTACACTTCAGAGGGAACAGGCTGCACAAATAACAAAGCAGGTTTGCAGCAACTCCTCAGTGGATGAAAGAGCACTTGGGAAAGGGGAGAGAAGCACAAGGGGTGCAGTGTGCTTTTCTCCAGATTGAAGATACTGAGTAGGAGCGTTTTTGTTCATTTTAAGCGGAAAAAAAACCCCAAACAATAAATTCTCATTAGCATGCATATTATAATTCAAAGTCTTATGAGCCTCAGTGCAATTGAGATATGAAAGAAATTACTAAAGAACTGCTGTGCTGCAGAAAACTTTGTATAAGTGGAAAAACTTCAGAAAGTAAGTTTTTGTCCTCTTCAGAAGGAGTTTTACCTCAACACACTGCGGGAGAAAGAAATCCATCACCCCAGTCACTGATGCTTTCATGACTGATGGCATTTGTCTGCATCATTCTCCCCAGCTGGTTCAGAAAGCTATGACCAGGGTAACTTTGTGCACACACAGGGGGATTGAAATCAAGCTAGGAAAATAGTGTGAGTAACAAAGCCAGACCCCCATACTTTCAGGAGGGTTTGCTTCTCTGCCCATTAACAGCAGCCTCCTCCAGTGCTACTTCTCACAGAGCCACTCAGTTTTCACCAAGGCTAACTTTTCTTTTAGCCCCCATAGTTATCAATCATCATTGAAGGACGGAGGTTAGCCTCTGGAAACCACCGATTTTCTTCCTTCCTATAATGCTTGGTGAGAGAGCCCATACGAAGTTTTGAAGAGAAATCTGACCCCAGAGGGCATGCATTCATTGGCTGTCGCCTATCAACCCTTTTTGGTGCACAGACACCTGTACTAATACTGCTAAAGAACTGTTCACAGCACATATACTAGGAAAAAAATGAAGTGTAAGAGAGCAAATATCTGGCTATAATACAGTGACTATCTGGTGCTAGGCACACATTGTAATTCCCCTCCTCTACTTTCTCCTCCCAAAAGAGGGCATAAGCTGCAGGGGGGGGGACACGGACGGGACACAAATACACATAGTTCTTTTAGTTTACCCCTAGAGCACCAAGGCCAAGGGCATTGATCTCCTATCCACAGCGAACGGCTGTTTCCTCAGCCTGTTCCAGACACCAGGCATTGGAATCCTAGTCTGGCACCACACTAACCCAACTATGTGGTTTCTGAAGCAAAAACGGTTCATGTCCTGCCAAGAGAGCACAGAAGCAGCCAAAATGCAACTGCCTGTACCACTGTCTGTGCCACTGGGCCCATAGATACTCCTTCTGCTTGTGTTTGCAGGTCGGAGCTTTTTTCCGTGGTAACTATGAAAACTAGATGCCTTGCAGAAGCACCTCGGAATGTGATCACAGGCCCTAGAAGCAAGGCCTTTGCAAATAAAATACCCAACATTGCCAGAGCTAAATAAAGCACCTGAAGCTTAGCTAACTACAAGTATGTTAACTATAACATACTCTTAGGCATCACTGTTTCATTCTTTGAAGCTACGAGTGAGAGCAAGCCCCACAGTGCTGTCTTCCTAGCCTGGATGAAAGATTTAACCTCTGCTACTTTAATTTTCTACCCTTTGAGTTTTCCCTTGAAAGTCTCCACCCCCAATACCACATTCCCATCTATCTGCCCCCAAGCACTTGGACTAAATTAAGCCAAAAATCAAAGCCAGCTGATTATTTATTAAACAAACAGGATACATTTTGTGTTTGGTAGAATTAAGCACTCCTGATAGCTGTAAACTTTAAACTTTACTGGGGGGAGGAGGGACAGAGGGGGACGGTGGAAGGAAGCGGTGTTTCACTTTAGATGAGCATACTGAAAGGTTATTTTACTTAAAAGCCATCTGCCTATAAAATGAAACTGTACACACATGTAAGACCTAACAACCTATAAACAAGCATCAATAGCAACACTCATATTTCAGTGATAATAGCTAGTTTTGATCACGTTTCTTTAGACTACTCTGCCCTTTAAACCATTTTCAAGTCTTCAAACTCCTGTCAATTCTATCTCCGACATCTACCAATTAAAGGAAGAGGCAGAAATTAGAACTCAAGAGGGGTGCAGGGGAGCTAGTGCACTTTGCTTCTGTGCCAAAAGCTTTATCAGGATGCAGAAAGATCCCTAAAATAACAGAGGCTAGCAACACATGCAAATGAAAAAAAGCCACAGTTATGTACATGAAAAAGCATTCCTAAATTTTTCCAGAGAAATTCCGAATACTTTGTTTCCTATGAGAAAGAGTATTTGACTAGAGATCTCCTAATCAGGAAACAGACACGTCAGGTATTTCTAGAATGCTAATGAATGTACAGAACAGAGCAGGGATTATCTGCCGCCTGCCTCAGCTGACACCAAGGACTCCCAGCACCTTAAATCCCTCCTGCTTTTATTCAAGTCACCTTTTGCAGAAAGATCTTTTGCATGAAAACAAAACAATACACAAAGTCAGTTCGCAAATGGATAGAACTGCATGTGGAGTTACAGGAAGACAGAGCTTAGAAGCAACTACTATCAGGGATTGTTTTCTTCTGGTTGGGGAAAAAAGAGAAAACATATCCAAGACAAGAGTGTGCAATAAATTCAGATTAAGGAATGTTAGTCACTCCTGGCTTCCCCTCAAAACAGAAGTCAAAGACTTTCCACCATTCATTCACAAGATGTCTAAACAGCAAGTCTTCCTGAAAGAAGGAAAAAAAAAAAAGGGAGAAAGAAATGAAAGGATGCAAAAAAGATTGCTCTTCTCAACCTACTAATAAACTCCCAAAAGTGTTTTTCTTTTGTCCGTGTGCTAAAAGCCAAAGCAATCCCCACAGCATCAGCGGGTGCTGTGGTCAGGGCTGGGTTCCAGCCAGCCAAGAGTGCAAATACAAAATTAAATACATTCATACTTTCCCACTGAGACAAAGCCTGAAAAGCCTAACCACCACTTCATCCTCTGTGCTGCCTCTTCCAAGTTAAGCTTCCTGATATTGCTTCTAAACAAAAGTGTCCCTGACTGCTTCCATCCATGTTTACACAAAGAAGAGGCTGAGAAGAAAAGCCACACTGCTGGAAACGTGTCCACTCTTCTTCACATTTGGCTTAGATACTTGGTGGCTTTGCTGCTGCAATTTGGCATCCATTTACACAAACACCAGTGTGGTTCTCAGAGAAATAAGAATTGTAATTGAAACCACCAAAAATAACCACTGGCATACAACACTTGTTATTTAGCACAGACCCCCTTCAGCAGTTTTCATGGTCATGATTCAGCAGACACTGTGGCAACACTCCAAAATAAGGTATCTTTCCCCGTTTTCTGCAAAATGACCACAGAGCTGCACAGGGCAGCCTAGGAGAAGACCTCATGCCTAAGCTTAACCAATTTACCACCACGCCACATCCCAACCACAGGAGAAAATACAGACTAATGCAGCTGCAGACAGAATTGTGCTAAGCCTTCACAAAGCCTCTCCCAGAGAACTCTTTCCTCACAAGCAAAATGGACCTGAACTGCTATTCCCAGCAGCTGATGAGTCAAGTAACTTCATTATGAAACACTTGCTTAAGACTAGAGTTGTTATTTAAGGAGCTCGTGTCTCACCTGCCTCACAATGATAATACAGGTACATAAGACAACATACCCAAAACGTAACTCCTCTACCTACAGAAGTGATGTCCACTGAAGCACCTTTTCTTTGACTCTTTATCCAGCTTCTGCTGAGACTGTAAAGTTGGTCATGTATCACCTCCCAGTAGTTCCAGAAGCTAGTAAATGTACCAAAAAAAAGTGCTGTTGGCTTTGTTGGTTTTTGTTGTGGGTTTTTTCCTAATGCTTGGTTGTTGGTTGGTTGTTGTTTTTTAAACCAAGGAAGATAATTTAAAATGAAAGGTCTTCATATCAGAGAGAGCCTGGCTGAAAAAAATACTGAATGGCTATAAGGTGATGTTTCCCTCCAATTTTTGCCACACAAATCAGTGGGGATTAAATACACCCTATACTTCTCAAATATATCTCAACAAAAAAAGGCTGTATGCCACAGTTAGTCAATATAAAATTCCCTTCCTTCCTATAAATCTGAGCTTACATTTCCAGTACTAGGTTCTATATTTAGCATTTCTAGAGGGATGCACACAGAGATGACCACGCGGAACATGGCTGCGGTTGTAGATTTCTCTTTAAACACATTCTTTTGCTTTATAAAACAGACCAATACTCTACAGCTGGAGAGCAGCAGTTGTTCACCAGTTCCCAGTTTACATGGCAAGTGAGCTCCAACAGACATGAAGGTTTTTGTCTTGCACTGATCATGTCAGATCCTCTGAGCTGTAAGACACAACTGCCTTTATATATGAGGACTCACAATCTTCTAAATCAATTTGGAGGAAATACTCTGCACCTTGGAGTCTTTATAAGGTCCAGATACCAGGTTTACCTGGTACCTCAGCTTTGAATCTCATCCAAAGGTCCTGGGCTGCTGCCTATTCAGAGTGTTACTGGTCATTGCCCCCTTCAGAGGGATAGGAATCACAGTACAAATAAACAGCAGCTGCATTATGCTGGCACACGGAGAGGCAGAGAGAAAATGACAGACAGGAAACAACATTAAAAAAAAACAAAACAAAAACAGTGGAACTCTGCATTTGACAGGGTTTTTTTTTAATCCAAGTAAACCATTCAGAAATGGATAGATGTGTTCTGAGCACATTGTTTTCCATAAATATTTTAAAGCCATTAGCTGGCAACTATTTCCCAGCTGAAGGTGCACGAGACAACACACCTGACCTCTTTAGTTTGTTATTTTTACTCATTTTATCATGAAAAAATAACTACCTGGAATAGAATCTAAGTGTCCTAAACACTTGATTATTTTTCTTTCAATCGAGAAAAGCTCACCAAGACACTGAAAAAGCTGTTTGCCCAGCACTTAGCAGGATGACAGAATTAGGCATATGACACGCCCATCACAAAATAAAAACAGAAATTGAAAACTTAGCCACCTTTGGCTGTTGGGAAAGCAGAATTCTGCAAGTTGCAAAAGCTCACATGCATCGTCATGGAAATGATTAAGTTATTCATGAGTGGTTAGTGGCAGTGACTATGCTACCCCACTGGCAGATGCACTAGTGTGAACTAGTAGCTTGGTAATCATCAGCCTCCCAACCCTGTTTCTGAAAGAAACACTATTTTGAACAGTGAAAAGAAAATCTCCCCATAGAAAGACTACAATGCAAGCAAATTCAGTAAGCTGTATTTTAGTAGCTCTATTTTTCCACACCTTATAGCAGAACTTCTCTTATTTTACTGACACTCAACTGCCACAAACTGATGTTGAGATTTAGATCAGCATATCAAGTGTAGATAAATATTACATACAACCACTCCGTTTCTTCCAAGTGCCAAAATTCTCAGTGCCATTGACATTGACAGAAAGGTTGAATCACATTCTGTGCTTTACTACGCAAATTCAACACCCAGTCTCCCTGTGCTTTTCTCCTTAGTAAAGTGCCTCCAAAAGCTGTTCTAGCCAGATAGCAAGGTATCAGCTCCTTAGGCCTCTCAAATTGCTGTTCAAAACAGCTACTGTTTCTGGACATGTATTTTCAAGCCAGCTGGCTGCAACCACCAAATGCTATAAAGAAATAGTTAAGCTATTTGTTTTAAAATTATTTATATTTTAACTACACACACACACACAAAAAGTCTTGAGGCAAAAGATCTAGGAAGTGAGGTTTTACAGACACAGTATGTTAATTTGGAAGCCAAGTCCTTCTCGGATTCCTTTTTAAAACTAGTGAGATTTTGCCACTTCTTTTTTCAGTTCTTTCTCTTATCTTTTCCACAGATGTTTATAACTTCCTGCACATTCTCTCTTTCTCTGCTTTTTGAATTGCACTAAAGCTTTCTGTTTGTGGGTAGGTAGATTCTGGAAGCAACCTCAGTGGTATGAAGACTGCAATCTTGCAACCATTGGACCCCCTCATACAAGCTAACAAAGCAGCCAAGTAAGCAGTTGCAAGTTACGTACAGCATCAGCCCAGAAGAGACCCAGACTGCATCTGCACAAGGACAAGACTTCCCCTTCAACCCTCAACTCCACCTTAGTGCTCTGCACCAAAGCACACTGCTTCTAGTATTCGTGTATTGGATAAGCTCACGAAGTCCGTCCACATGCACTGTAGCCAAGTGTCACATGCAAAAGGAGAGGGATTCATTCACTGCACTGAATAACAAGCATTACTGATTGGAATCAGACATCCTGATTGGTCTGTTCTCCCAAATAAGAAGGGACAGGACAAGAAGAAATGGCCTCAAGTTGTGCCACAGGAGGTTCAGACTGGGTATTGGGGAAAGTTTTTACACGGAAAGGGTTATTAAGCATTGGAATGGGCTGCCCAGGGAAGTGGTTGAGGCACCATCCCTGCAGGTGTTTAAAAGATGGATTGACATAGCGTTAGTGACATGGTTTAGTGGTGGTTTATTATCAGTTAGGTTGATGGTTGGACTAGATGATCTTAGAGGTCCCTTCCAACCTAGACAATTCTATGATTCTGTTTTAGGCTGTCCAAAGGCTAATAACATAAGCAAATCCTATACTTTCCTTGAAACAGTACAAACACTACGAGTCAGGAACCACATCTCAGCAAGACAGCAGGAACCAAATTTGAATAACAGACTCCAGAACTGCATGGCAGAGAGTATAAAGATGCTGTGCTCTGTTGGCCACACCAATCCCCATGAGCTGATACAACAACCCCATCATGCAAGTGGAGTGCAAGGCCATGCTGGAGCCTTTGTGAACCTTGCAGACTTGGGAATGCAGCAAGCTGCCTTTACGAACCTTTAGACCTCAACACAACTGCAGAAATACCTTTAGTAGTATTCCCTCCACAGTGAGCCCTCCTCAGGGCAAGCAGCTATTCATCAATAAGTGTTGCTGACACTGATACGCCTTGTAGTGCCAGGAGGCCTTTAAGGCAGGGAAACCTGGTTTGCTGGAATTGCTCAGCACACATCAGTTGGAAGTGTATCATTCAGCAAGGGCTAGTGAGCAACCTAGCTAAGCGGGTTTACAAAAGCAGGGAAACCATTTCCTCTTATTGTTGCTGCTGATGCACATACAGAAGTATCAACTTAACACTTCTCTCAGCTGTCCTGAGACATCCACAGGGAACTGAAGTGGTCCGAGAGAGGCAGTAACATTTCTGAAGACAGATGGAGTTAGTGACTGATTTTCCAAGATAAGCACAACACACCCATAAACCAGACCAACAAGACTCACAGGCACGGTACCCACACGCTGTATGACACTCATCAGCGTAGAAAAGCACCCACACCACACTTCGCAGCTCCAGTACTTCCTCATGTTGCAATATGGCTCCAGGAAGACAGGATGCAACTGGTGACAGAAAAGATGAGGAACACAGCCAGCACACACCAACTGAATTGGGACCAACTGATGTACAGCAGTGAAAAAAAACCAAACCCAAACCAGTCAGGGTAATACTGCTGTCCAGCCTTATTCCAGGCATCCACAGGTAGGACAAGTTAATTGTAGGGCTGGTCTCCACATGGTCTAGGGTTCAACACTGGTGAAGCCCACTTAAACACACGGCTTTGTGTGTACCTCCAGCCGCCACCCTTCCTCTTGCTTGCCACCACTGTGCACTTCCCAGAGCTGATGGAGATGACACGTACCCTTACTGAGGGTCATCTAAGCAGAGGAAGCCAAGTTTATTGCAGCAAGCTGTTTCCTGTGATCTGCAACCCATGAGCTGGCTCCTGTGGCCAGCTGCTTCTGGGAATGTTTCAGGGAGGGGAGATAGGTTTTGAGGTACCGCCAAACCACTTTGCCACAGCAGCACATGTTAAATCACAACGGATATCTGGTCTGCAGCTTCCCTGAGCACATTCCTCTCCTCTCTATCCCCTCTGGATAACATGGCATGCCTGAGATGAGTTTAAATACCTCCCCTCCCTTACCTCAGAGTGCCCTGCAGTGCTTATACAACAGAGATCAGTATACAGAAATGAACAATATCTAACATAGAACCTGTATTGCAACCCACATGTACCATACTTCTTCATTACCCCATACAGCCCCTGTAAAATGACTGGGAAACCGTGCATATGGCAGGCGGAGGTGTGTAATGGTAGCCAAACAGATCAAGGAAGGAGAAATTAAATACCACTTAAGGAAAAATACAGCACAGGCCAGTGCTCTTCTAGAGGGCAGTCTGGGATCCTCAGAGCAGCCTGCCGAAAGCTATTCACTTCCTCTCCTTCAGTGCAAGAAATATTAATACACCAAACTCTACAGCGTGACCTGAGCTGCCAAGTAACGCTGTCACACAGCCTTTGAAGTCAGCCAAAAAAAAAACCAAACAAACAAACAAACAGGGAAGGGGATATTCTGCAATACTCTCAACCAGCACGTTTGCATCCACAAGCAAGAGAAGAGACTCTAACAGAAGACTGAAGTTAAAAAGTTCCCTGTTTTTCATAGTCATGGCCCAGTGCAGGCACAGATACCTTGAAGGTGTCAGAAAAGCACCAGCCACACAATTAATGATATCAACTAAAACAAGAAAAAGAATCTGATGTGCCTCTGGGCTTACCCTATTTACACATGAGGTGTCAGCCAGATCTACTGAAAATCATGACTGGCATTAGCATTTTCAGTCACCCTTGCAAATATAAAGATCACTAGCAAATAATCAGCTGCACTGTCTGCAGTACAATTGTCATCTGTCCAGGGAAAACCCTTGGGATACAACTTTTCAGGTACTACAAGCTGATAAATGGAGACATCATGTGGTTACCCACATGGAAAAGTAACTCTCTCATGAAGCAACCAGAGGAAAGCAACTTCTCAACTACAGCACTGTAGAATCCAAATTCAGTTTAACACTGAAAACAAGAATCTCATATTTCGAGAGAGATAAAGGTAAAACCCACCATGGAGAGGTCATTTGTGGCTTTGAAGACAATTCAGGCTCGAGAAAAGATCCTGTACCAGGGCTAAATGCATGCTAAGTTGGCTCCCTCTCCTCTCTCTAGTACACAGGCAGAAGTTTCAGAAGCAACTAGCACATTGCAGAAGGGTCCAGTGCACTTTTCAGTGACTGAGGAGTAATGCAGGCACAGCAGACAGTCATTCCTCCTGCTATTGATAATATTTGTCTCAGCTAAGAGCTACTCTAAAACATATTTTTTTTTAAAAACATCTTGTTGCATACTGTATTTTGAATATGCTATACTTTTATTTTATCCCTCTGCAAAGGATAAGGCATGTTAGAATTATGTAGCTTCAAAGAATGCAAGCTTTGGGAAATCTGTTTTTTCTTGTTGCTAGCCATAAAGACACTAACTCTGGACTTACTTATGGGCTCTGTTATAATGCATTCAGATTCTTGCAGTTTTGGTAGAAATCTGAAATTTTAGTTCTCTGGTTAATTCAATGCGTTTTTTCTTCCCCTTTATTCCTGCTTGCTGCATTTAAAACTAGACCTTAGTAAGTACATGAAAGCAAAAATTTAAAGATTACATTATTTCGTAAACAAATCACAGCATCTGCTGGATATATACTACTAAAACTACCAAATTGCTTGGCAGAATGAAAACGAAGCAGCAATAAAGCAGGCTAATAAAGCAAACAAACTGGTTGCCATTAGTGTCCAACCCAAGATCATAACTAACAAACCTCCTCTTATCACACCTCAGTGGCATTTAGGCCTTTTCAAATCCTCAGCTGGTACCTCAGCTTTTAAAGTGCCTCAGTTGTGTTCACTTACAGCAGCTGAAGAAAAAGAAATGCTGTCTTGGAGCTGGTTGCTGCCAGCAGCTGAGTAGCCTTGCAGTGCCCTCACCATGCCAAGACAGTGCCTTTCACCAACTCATGTGGATCCCAGCTTCCCAACTTCCACAGATACCAGGCAGTACATAATTTTATTCATACGTAAATTCAAATTACATAAATGTTCTCCTTCAAAACTTTACAATGTTATTTGGTGCCTTTGGATTTTTTTGGGTTTTGGGTTTTTGGTTTGGGGGGTAAAAAAACCCCAACAAAAAAAGCTGTCTTTTTGGTTTTTTTGTTTTGTTTTGTTTTTTTTTTTTTTTAAATTCTCAACTCCTCTATTATTTCTAACATTAAGGAGTAATCAGAAAAGATGATGAATTGGTAGAAGACCCACAGTAACAGGCAGTTTTCCTGCTCACAAATTGCTGTTTCCATACCTGCTCTGTCACTGCTGCTCCACCAAACTGATGCCAACATTCTCATTCTCCAAGCCGCCTTCTAGCACTTGGGGTGAAACAGGCACTAGCACCTGCATGCATGCTTTCACCCAACACATGCCCTCCTGCCTAGTGAAGAACAGTTTTTAATTGTTCTGCAAGGCTAAGGCAAGGAGTAGAGAGCTGAGAGCTTAAATGAAGAAAAAGCAATACATAGCAAAAATCAGCAGAACAGAAAAAAATACAAGAAAACTAAGGTAGCAAAGGCGATGAGTGGTGTAGAAGTTGTTCATATGAAGTTTTCAGAGGTTAATGTCAGTATATGGCAGGGGACTAAAGAGCAAGAACAACAGTGAAGTTTTCTAGGTTAATGGTTTCCTTAATATTCCCACAGGATTCTTTGCTACTCTAAACATAGCACAGAGGAAAAAAAAAAAAAAAAAAAAAGATTCAAGAAGATCATCAGGGGCAGATTCAAAAAAGAGTTCTTTCAACCTCCCCCATACAGCTTTCTCTTTTGGACTTGAAAAATATCCATAGTTCTTATGCAGTCACATTTAAATTTGGAGTGTACATTCCCAACAACACAGGCAGTCTGAAGACAAGAGGGGAGATTTCAGTCACTTAAATTAAGTGACTTGAGTTAAAAATCTTAGTTGCATTTTGATTTAATTTTTCAATGCCTACCACAAACACCTAGTAGAAACACTCTTTACTGCATGCTTGCTTTCAGTGCAAGAGCCTACCAAATAAGTTGTCATAAGTCCTTTAGTGTACTTGAGAAGTTTAGAGTACTTCAGAAATTTAGTAGAAAGCCTATTCCTGAAGGTACGAATCTTGAGTTAATCTCTGTATTTGCGTTGTGCTGTCTACCCTCCCTTGCTACATGAAAGCTACTCAGAGCTTGTAAGGTCTCTTCAGGTAAAATCTGGTGTCAAAGAAGAGACTATCAAGTGCATTTCATTATTATTTGCACATTGTACTTGTTTCCATCACTTACAGAAAGGAAATGACAGTTAAGCATAACAGGAAAAAAACCTGAGCCATGAGCAGGAAACAGAATCTCTTGTTTTGCCTACTAAGGTAAGGAAAAATAAATAATGGAAAATTCCCTCACAGGGACCTGAATAAAGGTAGATCATTTGACAAGTCCTCCTCATCACTGTTTTTATACAGTCAAGCTGTCTTAAATAGGGTCAGACCAAGTAAGAGAACAAAAAAATAGTTTCACTTGAGACTATCTTTAAGTAGACATAATTGGGGGGTTCTTCTATTTTGTTTTTTGAAGCACTGTCAAAGCAGCAATCTGCAACTGTCAAACAACAAAAAGGATTTGGGAGGGACAGAAGAGAGTGGTTATTTGCTTGTTCTCATGTGGGTTACCAGTTAAAGCAAAGCATGGAGTTGAGTAGAGATTCCTATTAAAGGTTGCACAAGTTTCCCACTGTAAACAGGTTTCTTTAGTGTAAATTCAGCAGGATGTGTCGCGCTGTTACCAGCTTGATGCAATTTTTTAAGAAGCATCAACCACTAGAGTCAATTTTTAATATATTTGATTATGTGTTTTTATTATTAAACTTTGAAACTGAAACAAAATCCCATGTAGCTTTAACACAGAAGTGCAACAAACATTTGCTGCCAATGACAGAGCAGCAGTAAGTTTGCCAGGCTCCTGTTCCATGCTTACTCTACACTGCAACTACTAATATTTATGCAGCACATATTTCTGCAACAGTTCCCACCACCAGTTATCAACCAACACTACAAAGCCTATCCGTAGGCTATGCTATTTCCACACATTTTCCCCTTCTTTCATTGAAATTCTTGCTTACCAGGTATTCCAGCTGCAACTGAAGTAAATCAAGTATCCTTATACTCTAAAAATGGATTTTTCAAGGAGAGAAGCAGTCTTATGATGGCTCTGGCTCAGCCACCAGGTATAACTAACTGTGCCAGCAACAAAAATCCAAAGCTGTTTTGTGTTTACATCTGACAAGCCAGATAAAACATCATGTTTTTAAAGATGGTTAATAAAGTAGCTGGAAGATAATGATTACCGAGTCTCATCATTTGCACATGAAAGGTGGAACAGAGAATTTACAGTAATTTGTTGTCAGACTTCACTGGAACAAACAGCTACATTTTACTTATCTTCAAATATCAAAGGATTTCAGTGGGACAAAGATTACTTGGGCTTGACAAGCATTCAAAGACTCTTCCAGCTCAAAACCAGAGATGTTTAAGGAAAATCATTAGAGGACTGAAGCCTAGCAGCAATTCCTATTCTACTAGCATGAAATCTACTACCATCCCTTAATCTTGTCAAAGCCAAAACAAGATGCTTTGCAAATACAATGGTGTTGCACATTTCCAAAGGCTACAAGCAGGCAAGTGTCTTCTCCAAGGAAGCAGAGGCCTCACGGCAGTGTTAGGTCACTTTACATCTGCTGCAGTCTTGCCCATCCTATGGTACTTTCTCACAAAGGCATAAATTTTCTGCTAAAAAAGCCAGCTCAGAGAGCTCAGCCCCCAGGTCAGACCAGTGCCAGAGCAGAGGAGACAGGGCAGCAGTTCTGGGACAGTCTAACCAACAGCAGAGCCACATCCTCTAGTGTGCCAATGAGCTACACACCATCAGAAGAATTCCTTTGCTCTTCTCCCCCACCCTCTTATACAGTAGCAGATAAACTAAGACAACAAGTCACCCTCCACATAACTTACTGCCTCAGACTCATGTAAGACCATTGTGAAAATCTACACAGCTCAACCAAGAGTAAGAACAGCAGCAGTTCAATGTTTTCAACGTGTGCTGCAACCTGCTTTATTTTTCAATATGCCTCACTGTTCTTGTTTGGAAATAGAACATTTTGAGAAGGTAAAGTCAATGCCTGTACTGTAAAATGGGAAGGTTACTGAAGAACCAAAAAGATAACATGGAAGACTTCAACTCAGACTTTTCCAACTGTACCCATTCTGGAAGGTTGAGCAGACAGTTAAAGGTTTTAGGTAGTTAGAAAATTGGTTTCATTTTAGTCGCTGCCACAAAGCCAGTTTTTGTTTCACATGTGGTTACACAGCCAACCACCATTCCTGGGGATTATCTGCTTAGAATATGAAAGACAATAAAACAACCCACCATCATTTTTTTTGTAAGACCTGGGCATGATTCCCATTAGCACATTTTTATTTTTAAAGCTGAGTGTGATTGGTCTGATTTTATAATACAAGAAAGCTAAGCACAAATGTTGGTACATTGAGCAGAACAGAACTTTGCCAGGTAAATAGACTGCAGAGTTATTAACAACTTCTGATCATACTTCTCTGTGTTACACAGCAGAGCTGTTTAAGTACACCAGTCACTGCATGCAGTTGAAGAAAACCAGCATCTTCCAATCCTTAAATTCATGTACATTAAAACAAGCCAGATCCAAAACCCAACCAGGTAAATGCACATTTGCCCTGTTGATTTTGGATCAAGCTTTACGTGAGAACTAATAGTGGACAGCAGCTCCAACCACTCAAGGAGAAAAGAAACAACTGGTTTACTGTTACACTAATGGCTATGAAAATAAAACTATAAAAAAAAAAAGAGACACTTACAGCAAGTTTCTGAAGATAGTGTGCAAAAAGCCATTAAGTACCATCACTTTTCCAGACTGCAAAATGCAAGACAATACCGAGTGAGCAGCTGCATGGTCCTTGCTGCTGGCTGGGGTTAAGCTGTGACAAAAGTTCATTTTATTGATGGAAAGATTATGAAACTGATCTAGAATCTGCTTTAGGATTGACGAAGTGCCCCCACATTCATTAATTTACTGTTATTTTTATGGAGGTTGCTTAAGAGCAATAGTAACACACCTGCTGATTCACAGGACCAACAGCTGTAATGACGTAACAGGCATATGTACAATCACTATTCCCACTGACACTGTGTGTCTTAAGACAGCCTGAATATTTAAGTAAATTTGTTATTTCTCCAAACCCCAACTCCTTCAAGTTTTCCTGAGAATCGGTCTGCTGAGGGATTTCAGCAACATTGTTGATTTACGGGAACAAGGTCACTTGCTGAAACTTAGGCAAAGCAAGCAGAGATCCAAAACCTCAAATCACTATCAGGACACACCTCCAGTTGTGATGGGGACAAAACAGAAAGGCTTCCCAGAGTAAAAGTCCATTTGGCCTCAGTTTGGCATCAAGATGAGACCTGACCGACTGCTCACCACCTCTCTCATCTCCTTTGATACTTGATCTACAACAGGTTTTCTGTTACTGCCCATGCAGGCTTTATAAACCTCAAGAGCAGTAGGAAGTAAAGCCTTGTCTGGTCATCAGCAGCCTCCACTGCTTCTCCCAGAATCAGAATCATTAGTCTGGATTTACAGTCATATGGTTGGTCAGAATTAGAGCCAAATATCACTCCATTCACGATGCTTGCTGTACTTTGGCTTTGTGGTCCTGGATCTGCCTCTTTTCCTTGGAAAAATGTGCTGCAGAGTACTTACAGGGTGATCAGCATGTTCATTTTACAACACTTTCCTCAGTTTCTGAACTTCCTAGGTTAAGCACACCATAGTAGGTAACCCAAGAAAAGAGGAGAAACCCCAAAAAATCTCAGTTACCTGGTAGACCTTCACTTATGTCCTTAAGCTCCACTTACAAAATTCAATCAGTCTTTTCAGGCAGGTTTACAATGAAGAACACTTCATAGTTCTGCTACTTGTTCCATTCTATTTAAGAGCCTCCAATACAGCCTGGTTTGAACACATACTCTGCCTCCGGGACACAAACATTAAAGCACGATTTGATAATAACACCATTCAATTTAATCATACAAGGAAAAATGCAATGCATTCACAGTATGCAATACTAGCTCCTTTCAGTTTTTCTATTCTTTGTTTCTACTTGAATTCATAGCTTACACTTAAATATTTTTGCAGTATTCAAAAGACTGTCTCAAATGCTGGAATTTCAAATCAGACACAGACCAAACTAGTCTTGAAAAAATGATGACCAACTGCATCATCAGATAAGCTTTTCCTTCACGCAGGTCTTGGCTACAGTACAAAAGTTCAGTTATTATAGAGCAAGTCAAACACATCCATAATTCCTTGCATTGTTCCAAGATCTTTGGGACATCTGTCCTTTCCCCAGCAGCAGGCACCTTCCATGGAAAGTTATGGATATGTCTGATATCAGTTACAGCCAAATGAATAAATGCTTCGGCTGAAAGCATTAACTGATATAAATCACTACTGTGCTAACAAAGTCAAAAGAGCCACATCAGTTTACAATATGGGACACGACCCATACTTGCAGCCTGGCAAAGCTAAAATTTAAAGGGAAACTGCTTTTCTTTTTATAGCCTAGTTCTCTCATTTGGATTTTTGTCTACACTGTAATTTGGTATTGAAGGGGAAAAAAAAAAACAGAAAAGACTACTACATACTTTCAGCAAATGGATCCCTAGGAGCTACAAAAAACTTATCATAGCTGAGTTTACTCAAATGTAATCTGCTAGTGTCCCAGAGCCTTCAAGGCCCCCAAAAAACATGAACGCTAATTGTTGCAGGCACACTGGAAATGACAATTCAGGTTCTTAGTAAAAAGGCTGGCTAGTAAGTTCCCCTACCTGGGCAGGGAACAGCTACTGTGATCCTGAAAAATGTGAGCCTCTGGAGACTTGAGCAAATAGAAGGAAATGGAGTGAAACAGTCATCCCATACCTGGACAGTAAACTGGCATGTAAGAGTCCAAGCTGTGAGCATGTGGTTTGCCTCTGGGGACAAGGAAAATGCTTTGGAAATGAAAAAGTGCAAGACTAAGCTCAGATAAAAAACAACTGAAAAACAAACAACAACAAAAAATCAAGCTAGCAAATTGTTGCTTGATTGTTGTGCAAATACTAAGTTACCTACTTTGCCGCTCTGGGAACAAATAGTTTAGCCATTTTAACATGATTGTATAATTCACTTGACAAGAGAAAGAATAACCATGCTTATATAAACTAGGAAAACAGGTAAGATGACTAACCAGGCAGTTGATAAACAGTTTGGTCTGTTAGAACCTTACTTCTCATGCATACTTTCATGCCCAGTTCTCTCAACTCCTCCTTACTCTAGGAACACTGCGAGAAGAACCTTTGGCAGCCACCTCTCAGGACTTCTCCAACCAAAGGGCAGTGATCTCTGACCCAGCAGGCTAGAGAGCATTTGGTCTGCAGTCTCCTTCAATGTCACAGAAGAGGACTGGTCTCATATTTTACTAGCATCCCTGTGAGTTTAGTTTCCTGCCTCTGAACTCAAAGTTTAGGGTGTGAGCTGTAGTACTGCAGGCACACCACATGCCACTGGATGGCACAATGAGTTATTGGTGTCACCTAGTTCTCTAGTGTAGATCTCCAGCAGAAGAATCAGCATTGCTCCATCACCCCCATCTGAAGACAGGGAGAACAGTGGGAGTACGATGGAGCAAAGCAAGAAGAGACAAACAAGATTTCAGTATCTCCTGTTGCTGCTCTTGAAGGGAACAATTTCTAAATACTTCTTCTCATAAAATGAAATAGACGTGATTGTTTGGGAGCATCCACAAGTACGGATCTGAGATGTCCATTATTACCGGTACCATTAATCAAAAGGGACAGGCCATAAGTTATTGTTTCCTTCAGCTTTACAGAGGGAGCACAGGAGAATGTGTGTTGGGAAAGCTTTAGGCTTCGCCACATGAGAAGGCACAGGCCTGTCTTCCCTCTTGTACGAGCTTCCTTACTTTTCAGTAAGATTCTCTCCACTGAACAACAGGCAAAAGAAAAGCTTATTAAAAAAAGAAAATACTGCAATTTTCCATTAAGGTTACAAATTATAAACATTCAAAATTAGCATACTTCTACTGAAGAAAAGGACAAAGTATTTTTTCCCCACATGTAGTCAACAGTTCTTGCATTCACTTATTTCTGTGATTAGCGTTTTGATGGCAAGTCCCCTCCCAATGCAGAGTTAGGGATACTCAGTGGCTCCAGCAGTACGCCCAAGCAGAGCAAGGGCAGTTGCATTTGAACAGGATTGATCCAGAGACATGAATAAACTTGAACTGATGCAGGCATGATAAAGCCATGCAAGTGATTTCTCATAATCTGACCTGCTATGAATATTTACAAGTCCAAACAGACAGTGCAGGAAGGAGACTTAATAGGACTTGTCATCTACCTTTGGTTTGTTGTTTTTTTTTGCACAAGAAGGTAGAACTAGCAATGCAAGACCTCTCCCATAGACATTTCCACTCATCTGACACACACACAAATAAAAACCTGCCCTAATCCTCTTCTCCATTGCCTTCTTGAGCACTTATGCCCAGCTAGAAGGCAGCTGCAGACAGCTTCCTGTGAATGGGGAGGGCCACAGAGCCCTGGATCTATCTGACAACACCAAATCAAACGAGCCACACACTATACCAGCTCATAATAACAAGCAAGTTGGAGCCCCCTCCTAAATCCTTCTCATTACAAACACTCACATGGCAGAAAGTCCAGGCCAAAAAAGCTACATGACTGCTCAAAAATCTCAGATCAGGTCTCATTTCCGTCTCTGCTACTGAGAAGATTTATAGTTCCAAAAGCCCTGTGCTATTAACCACTATGGGACTGACAAAACTGTGGAGGTAGTGTTAACACAGTGTTAGGTTCCCCTGGGATTTAAGGACCATTGTGGGGGAAGACACATTGTTATGAAAACCAATCCTCATCTGAAGCAACTGCCAAACATGGTCTTTAAGGAGAAGGTTTCATCTGCGGTAAGAGCTTGACAAGAACAACATACAGCCAACCTAAAGCTGATGTCATCTTGATATTTGGACAATTCTGCTCAAGGTTTGCTTGATGATTCAAAATGGGAAGATTCCTTAGTGTAAAGGCAGAGGAGAGAATCATCATTTGTTGACCCTGTCTGCTTGCCAGGGTCAACATAGTTAAACAAGACTTTATTTGTGACAGAAGCTTTCATTTTTTTATATATGTAACTACATATCTGTGCACATTCACACACTATGCAGGCATGAATCATTTGGGTATGACACTATCAAGATGGACAAATAAGACTTCTAAATGTGAATTTTTCCTCCTACCTCAAACGACTGTAGCAGTGCAGATGGCATGCTCAAGTGACAGCACAGTACCAGCAGCACAAGGTATGCTCCTCTTGGAAAAGAAGGGGCTCATGGTGATTCTGAGCATGTTACCCTTCAAACACCTTACAGCCAGCAATGCAGTCTACCTGCCCTGAAGTTGTGGCATTACTGCAAGTTGTAATGAAGTGCCTGAGAGAAGGGAGAGCTCCTAGGTCCCTCTTACATTATTTCAGCCTTTAAACGAAGGCCACAAATCCACTCCTCACCTCGCCCCAGCACACTTTGAAGCAGTGAAATGGAATTGCATCTTACCTTGTCTTTGTATAAAAACCCTGAGCAGTGGATGAGCACTTGAAACAGCCTTGAAGAAGTTGTCATCGTTATTAATAGGAAGAAGGTCTCCATGCACATCAGCATATCCAATCATCACTTCCAGGTTGGCTATGTGATGGATGTGAAGAATTAGCTTGTAGAAGTCTTCAAACTTTCCTGGCTTGTAACGATCCAGGGAGAACCTTCGGAACTCCGCCCCAAACTGCAAGAGAAAACAGAGCAGAGTACCTGCTGTCAAATGCCACCACAGCCCAATGCTCTAGCTTGGCATTTGAACACAGTGCATATCACCTCTCTCTTTCTATGATGAGTATAGTCACATACTGGTGCTTTCGAAGCCTACTAATGATATTTTTCGGTCCCCACATTAGAATATAACTATAGCTACCAAGACCCCACCTTGCTTGATGACAGGCATGCTCAAATGTGCCACCTGAAAAGAAGACTATTTTTAAATATTAAATTTTCATTAAATCCTCTAGAAGATAATCTGAATTTTAGGAGTTAACTTTGAAGCTCCATCATTCATTATCATCATCCTGGGCATCCACAGAACTATTCTTCTCCAAAGCAGAAGTGTTCACTCCAATGCTTTCAAAAGAAGTTACTCAGCTATTCAAATAACCTTATAAAAATTCTTTGTATGTTTCCCATCAATACCCTTGGGATCTCAACCACAAGAACTTAAAAGAAGTGTGGTATGTGAGCACACAGCTTGTTATTAGGAAATACATTCATCCTACATGTCCCCTGAATTTCGTCTTATCTATATAGGAGGAAGCAAGTTCTTATTCTAAGTTAACTTTTCAGGAGTTAAATACTTCTGTCACTCCACTAGTTTTTATTTTTGAAGATTTACAGACCAGTAAGTGGCTGTTAAAAAAAGGGGGAGATGACACAATGATGATCTGGCACAAGACAATTGAAAACATTTCAAATAGCTTCATTGAGGAAAATACTTCAGTAAACCTTATTTCTGACATTAGATATCAAACATGCTGTTAAGAACAGGAGGAAAAAAATTAGATTCTCTACTTAATTTTCTTAAGAGAGTGAAAAGCAGGCATCTAATTAAACTAAGTAGCTTAAATAATCTTTCTGGTACATTTAATTTCTTAACTCAGATTGTTTAGTACTAGTAAGCTACTGTTCATCAACAGAACCTCTAAACCATTCTAACTCACTCTAAAGTGTGGAATCACATTCACAATATATGTGGAACATCCTTTGAACAAGGAAGGCTATGACTAGGATCTCATGGAAGTTGTCATTTGCAAAAATCAGTGAATACTAGGGCCAGAAAAAAACAAAAACAAAACCAACCTAACAAGCAAACAAAGAAAAAAAGCCTGATACTTCTCTGTAGATAAATTCTTCCTCAAAATGGAGAACGACTTGCTTAGAGGTTCTCAGATGTTAAGTCAACTTACACATGCAAACCACTCTTTTCCTGAGACTAACAAAAATATGAATCACCATAATCATCTTCAAGGAAAAAAAAAACCCAAAACAACAACCACCAAAAACCTAACAACCCTACTGGCTTTGGGTGCAAGCATGTTCTCAAATTACTTCTGCAGTTATGAAAATCCCACTCTTCAGCATCAAAACTTAGTTGTGATCATCTGAAAGCTTGTTTAGTTAAATTATGCTGTTTGTTTGTAATATTAACTGCTAGTTCCAGTTTGGATTTCAATTCAGAGTGCCCATCCAAATACACAAAAGCCGAACAAACCACAGCTGGTTCCAATGGAGGAAACAGTCCTCCTTTGTCCTCTACCCTCTCCTCCTTTCCAGAAAAATTCCAAGTGCCAACTTAGTTCTGTTGACACACTTTAAAATGAAATAAAGCCTAAGCCTTATTATTTGAAAAGTATCTTAAAATTCTTTTTCCTAGATCCAAAAAAGCAGCAACCATCATCAAGCGACAAGTTTATCATCTCCATGGTAAACTTGAGGGGCAGGAACCAGGTCTTTGCAGGCTTTAAGGGTCTCCTGCTCTGCATACCTGAATAGGAACACAGGATTCCTTCAAATAAAAAAAGAAACCAGGTATTTGGATGCCAATTCCAGTAACCACTTCTTAACTGGACAAACAACTTGTTCAGGACCATTAGCATGCACAGTACTTGCAGGGAAGCAGATGCTGTGCAGTCTCACCCCAGCTAATATAACACTCATCCAACGGAACTGCCCAGATACCTGCCCTGCATAGTCTATCAGGGCAGCCCACCAGTTCTGCTCTGCCCAACACATGTGCTGAAGCACAGGTCAGCTCCCACACGGGGGCAATACCCTCAGCAGGCAAGTGACACGGGAAAGGAGAGAGGAAAGAAGCAAGGATGGTTATTTACACATTAGTACCCCAAAGATCAGCTTAAGCTGCCACAGGAGAGTAGGACAGCTGGTGAAAGAGTCAGGCCTCCCAGTCCAACCCCTATAAGTACACAACACAATTGTATCAGTGGAAGGTGACATGTGGGCAGTCCACCCACAGGGATACAACTTCAGACTCGCAACACTGAGGTCTGATGCAAACGCTGTATAGTCAGACGAACTCATTCACACGTTCAGCCTCAAGAAAGCCCAAAAGACAATCTCCTTCACCTAGGATCAGGGTAACAATAAACAAATGGAAGCAATTTCACATGTGCTTTTTGCGTGATGCAACTCTTTAAAGCAAGGCAGTGAGAAGGTGATCCTGCAGAGAGGAGGATGAGGAGAGTCTCTTCAAAAGAGATTTAGGCAGATAATATGGATAGCATTTTGTTGTTTAAAGGTTAGTATTACTGTAGTGGTAGTTTAGGCGATTAATTCACTCCCCGCATACAGCAACCATTGTCAATGGGTCTTTTCAGAAGAGGGGAAAAAAGAAAAAAGCTTCAGCAGTGACCACTCATTCATCATCCCTAATGAGGCTGATAGGGTATCGCAGTAATAACAGGTTTTGCAGTACCACACAGCTTGGAGACTGAGTACTCTGCATTGTATTCAGTCAGGATTTCAAGATAACATCCACCATGTATCTTCCAGAAACTAAAAATTCTGAGGACTTTGCACAGATAACCAAAACAACTGTCTGCTTTTTTAAGCTACAAACAAAGTTCATCTTCAGTATATCTCTCCACAGAAAGAGGCACAAGGACTGGTATCTGCCAGCAGAGTATCTGTGAGAACAATGCTGTATCACACTGCCTGATAAACTAACAGTTTTAACAAGCAGATTAGTTTCCATAATAAAGTAAATGTTTGTGACCTATTTATAGCCAAATACAGCATCCACTATTGCAGAAGTCTGAGGACAGGAAGGTCCAAGGAAACTTACAAGAATTTAGTCTCACTGGAAAAACAAAAACGAACAAACAACAATGAAGAACTGTACATTTTGTTTCCCAGAGAGTAAGCTCTTTCCCAAGATCCTCCAAAGTGTCAGCCAGCCACTATGCTAGATGTGCTCTCTACTGCTAGCTGACAAAGAGCACCCAACAAAACGCTACACATCAAGCACAAACCCTGAGCAAAAACAGATGCCAAGAAAAATAAGCAAAAAAAGAAAAAACAAAGTGTTCTGATAAAAGTTGTATCAAAAAAGAAGAAAGTCACAGATCGCTGACCACAACTTGCACAGGTTGACCAAGAGCAATCAACTGTGGGTTTTTTTTCTGGCTAAGGGGACCAGAGGTCAGAGGAGAGGCAGGAGCAGGATTCTGAGGTTTGTTTACTTGGAAGGCTGCTATTTTGTGCAATGAAATAGAAGAGTTATTTGCAAGCAAGAGAATTTTTTTTTCTTTACATTTTAAGTTTCAAAAAGTATACAGGATCAAAAATTAAGCCCTATGTTTATGAGGTGCCATCCCTCTAGTTTATTGCTCATTTTGAGTTCAGGCTATTGTAATAAGAAAGCATCAAAGAGCAACATTTAGCAATAAACATGAATTACGTTAGCCACCTACTTTTCCCATGAATATCAGGAACAGAAAGAAAAGCAAACACTCTCATCCTTGCATAGATTGTAATTTCTGCTTACCTGTGAGATTTTCAAAGCGAGGAAGACCTGATCAGGGCTGATTTATCGATGAAAAGAAACAGAAGCCAAAAAAGAGGAGAGAAGTCTGAATGCAAATGGTTTCATGCTGGCTAACTTCTAGAACACCAGAGCTGTCACATTCATGTACACTTCTCTGTTCCCAACCACGCCTTTCCCCAACTCACCCAGCACTCTCTTGCTCTGCTCCCAGTCTCACAGCGGTTGTTGCTAGTGGTTGAATGCCACCCACCAAGCAGACATTCTCTGCAACAAGTTCTCTCTTTTCCCCTTCAACCAGCTGCGCTCCATCCTCATGGTCAAGCTGACGGGAAGCGCAGGATTTTGTGGGCAGACCCAGTCCCCTGCTCACCTCTTGCTACTTCTTCCAAGAGACAGTCACAAGAGCAAGACAGCCCCTATTTGCCCTTCATTGGAACCTCATTAAAGCATTTCACTACCTTTTCCCTCAAACTTTTTTCCTGATTGGCATCATGCCATACTTATACCCTTCTCCCTTGTATTCTCACCTTTCATTCTCCATAAAAATACAGTCATACTTTAGTATCTTCAGCTCAATAGTTCCTCCCCCCAAAGAGACCCAGTCATTCCCCTTTATTTTCATGCTTCTCAGATACAATGCTTCATTCACATCTCTGCTTTTCAATTGAAAAGTTGCCTCTGCAACCTCTCCAACCATCTGTAAGGCCCAATCCACGACAATACTTTTCTCTCTTCTGCATCTACTTAGAAGACAAATTCAGGTTTTTTCTGTCCCCATCATTCTCAGATCAACTTCTGTCCATGAGAGGCACCTCCTATGGAATCTCTTATTTATATTTTCACAGATGCTCAGCTCAAGGGAACCTTAAAGCTAAGCTGATCCTTTCCCCCACTTCACCTACCCTCTTTCATGATTATTTGGCACAAAACCACTACACTGCCTTCCCCAGCACCTCTAAGTCCAGTACCACCCTTCATCCTGGCAGTTGCATATATGTTAATTACTCAGATTTTTTTTCTGTGCAACATCTTAAATCCATAGACACCATTCAGCTACTTACCTGTACAGTAATACTTCACCTTGACTGTCATTCTGTATTTTCCCCTAGCTTTCCTAAACACTCTTTTGCCTCACTACCACCTAATTACTTCTTAGTTGCTGCTAGTTTGTGAAAACAGCCATACGTAGAAGCTGTTTTCCCAGCCTGTCCTTCTGAACTCATCATCCCTTTCTTTGCCATTCCTGGTCCAGTAGCTCCTCTCCTACCAGGTCACCCATATAGCTGCTTTCTCCCTACCATGTCCTTCAGTCAGTACCGCTTCCAAGAAGCACACGATGCCAGTCTTCCTCACTGCCTCATCTCTTGATGTTTAAACCTACAGTCAAGAAACAATTGTTCACAGAAAAGCCTTTAAAATAAATAATTGCCTTAAGTGGTTGGTCTACCTTTCTATAATCAAATCTCTTCCTTTTTTATTCCAGCCCACTACGTCGCTTGGAACAACCCAAAGTCTGTCTGCAGAGGATGTAGACCAAGTTCATCCTGTATTTTCAAGAGAACACTGAACACCATACACACTATCACACCACATAGCTTTAGTACAAGTACAGCACAGCATGGCATACATCCGTGGCCGGTCACCATCAGCATGATGAGAAAAGAAACCTCTGGCACCTTGTCACCCAAAGGGACAAAGGACTACTGAATCAGGAGGTCTGGTCAATGCTTCCAAGAGCTGACAATCCTTTGAACCTAGCTTCCTGCAGAAAGGCAGCCCTGCACTAGTACAGGTCTCTAGCAAAAGCAAACCACTTTCTAGGCACTTTCTCAGAGGTAACTGCACGGTTACTAGATACTTGTAACCAGTGAGGGCTCTAGCTCGTTTCAAATTTATTTAGGACCCTTTTAGTTTCTGCCAGAGGTTTTCCCATGAGCTTAGGGCCAACAACAGCTGCAGAGAAGTAACTTGATACATATACACACACACACCTAGCAAGACCTGACAAGGGACTGGGAACAGCTATGCAGGGCAGAAGCAGGAGGGACAGCCCCAGGCAGGGTGGTCCTGGGGCTACTGCACCACACCCTGCCCAAGACATTTCTTCCTCAATTAACTTCAGGAATTTCGAATGGGAATGCAACCACCTCTGTACGGGGAGATTTTGCCTTCACTTAGAGTGAGGGAATGTCTCCAAAAGTGCATTTCATCTTTAACTTCTGGCCTGCATTGTAAAGGTAATTAGGGGCAAGCAATCAATCCTTGAAAGAGTGTTTCTTGGTTACTAAAAGCTCAGATTAAGTGCGCACGAAGTATCTTACAAAGGGAATGATAAGGGACTACTGAGGAAAGCACTATTAATTGCACCCCTGAAGAACTCCTTGGAGGTGGCTGGTCCTCCAGCCTGCCAGACAGAGCCTCCACAGGTATTTTAACCTCACATGGGAGACATTCTTTTCTGACCTGGCTGTAAACAATTTTTCAACTTTAAAGAGCACCTCATCAAATTAAAGGTCCATTGTTCAATGTCCTTTAGGACTGTTTCTGTGTGGTGAGACTGAAATTCAGAAGATTATTAACATAAGACAGACTGGACAAAGTTTTAAGCAGATCAGAAATTCCCGAGTTACTAGGCTATAAATTATTATGAAAACAAAGGTGAGAACCTGGAGGCAGGATCAAGAGTAGGAGAGTATAGGAGGTGCTGAAACACAAGGCAGCAGCCCTAGCTTTCTGGTCAGTGCATCATAGGGATATTCATAACCATCTGGTTAGCACAGTTAACACCCAAACCTGTAACAGTATACTAACTTTGGGAATATTGTCAGAGGAACTACCATCCTTCTGTAAAGAGATTTTGACTTTTTTTGTTTGTTTGTTTGTTATGTAGGACATGAGACTATAACCCTAACACCAGAACATAACCTCCTCCATCCCATGCCTGTGAAGCCAGGTAACTCAAAGCACATTGCCCAGCCTTTCCTGTATCTCCCCCACAGGCACTATTGCTCACATAGTGCCAGAGAAGATAGATAAACTATGCTAGTGCTTATTGCAGGTGTCATCTTAACTATCACAAAATGACTTTTCTGTGTAACACCTTTTCAGCTGAAAAGTTTGGTCTCTCATCTGTGAAGGGCAGTAAGCATGTACAGGACCAATTGCTGTGGCTCAGCTGCTGCATGGTAACTTGTTCAGTTGCGGTCACTTTCCCTCAAGTCACCTAATCATTTAAAGACAGACTTGAGTGTACTAGGTATGACCACTGCAGAAAGTCACCCTATTATGAAAAACAAAGATTTGTAATAACAGAGCAACCAGGAGTTTAGTAGATGCTGTTTAGCACATCAGAATAAACACAATACCTGCCATCAGAAGCTCAGCAAACTTTGAGGGAAAGGAACAGAGGCAAGATTTCTTAAGAGATTAAGGTTTACAGTCTCTTTCTCTTGACACATTTTGCAACAATCCAGATCATCTCAAGTTGCTATTGCTGTGGCATACTGTCTTCATTTGAGAGAGGGAAGCACTGCGGTTTTCTGAGTCTGTGCCACATTTGGTTTGCATATAATCAAATATGTTTTGAAGCTCAAAACCAGAAGTTAAATCAGCTCGTTACAGGGCTTTTCACTGCACTTATTTTAGTTTTATTCTAGGTATGACAAGTATGACCTTAACTTGGAAGAATCTGAAGTAATGCTTAAAAACTTAAAGCAGACTTAAAGTCTGTTTTAACGTTTTGTAGATTTAGAAAGAGTGATGCTTTTCGATTGATTTTAAAGTGTGCCACACATGGAAAACATTTCTTAAAACTTCAGAAGGCCTGTAAGGCTTTAGGGCTAGAGCGAAATCAAAGTACAAAAGGCTGGAAAACACAATTTGTAGACCTCTCTCACTTAGTTAACACCAGTCAGAGAAGAACCAGACCTTTAAAATTTCTTTACAGAGAGACTAGTAAAGCAAGTTTGCTCTTACTGCTATTGCTAGTTATAACACTGCTTGGTGTCATACATTAAGGCTTTCAAATACACAGTGTATGCACATATACTGTAATAGCTAAACAGTCACTTGAACATGCAAAGGTACCTCAGCAGCATCAGCAACTTTGGTGGAGGAGGGGGTGGGAAAGTATGTGAAAGGACTTAAAAAGCTATCTTTTGTGTAAGAAGCACAGGTACACTCCTAAAAAGAGATGACGACACATGAGCAGGACAAACCACCCACAAGCTGTTTGGATATTACATCAATCTAGTAGTGAGGCAGGCCTGCTGAAGCACAAACTCCTACACTTGCCCCAGGGTAAAACACATCATTTTACCTGCTAGTGACTTCGTAAGACCACAGACCATAGCTGATATCCAACAAGCTTCTCTGTGAGGACCATATCACATTTATACTCTACACACATCAGAATATGATTGAAAATGTATTAAAAAAATCCATTTGCAGCATCCTTCTGAACATCAACATTTACTGGAACAAAGTCAAAACATGACAGAAGAGCAAAAAAAAATATGGTTATAGTTAACTAGATATATTTATCGTAATGGGTTTGTTTATAGTAGTAGGATGTTAGTCACATTAATGTTAATTTGTAAATCGGTTTGTAACGCAAGAAAACACGACACTATTAATAAGGCAGAAATGTCACAGTCAGCACCTGAGTCAGGTAGCTGTGCTTTTATAATCTTCAGCCATTATCAAAAGTTCCATTGTCTGAGAGGGTTCAGCAACAAGGTTTTTTTCCCCTCAAGAGGACAATTTTTCAGGGAAATATGAGTACATTTAACTACTTTTGAAAAAAAGAAAATGGATTCTTACTCACATATACAGCTTGCAGCAAATCATATAGTAGTAGTAGAAAAATAGTTCTTTGCTGCTTTTAAGACAGAAGCATAAAACTGTCCATTTCAAAGTGGGACCAAAAAAGTAAAACCACCACACTTTCACAAACAATTCAAAGGGCTACCATTTAAAGGCCTGAGGCAATCTTATACCTCTATTCCATAATGTTCAAGTGGCTGGAAAAGAAATATACACTTGGGCTGATAGCTACCTTCCTATTTGAAAAGCTGTATATACTATTCAAGAAAGAAAAAAAAAAAAGTCTCTTTTCACTCAGAGCAAGACAAGATATGATTTGTTACATGGAACTGTAACTAAAGAGAAGTCTAGCCATTAATGTTGAACTCCTATTTTAAAACTATTTATTCTTCCGTAGGCTTACACTCATGCAGAAAGGGGCCTGCAACCTCTCTGTAAAGCTGAGGAGAGAAAATGAAAAATAGGTTTGGGATCTCTTGGCCACAGGCAGGATTCTTAACAAAACAAACAAAAAAGCCCCACACGCTATGAGCGCTGGAACACTTGGTAAAAGGCAGGGAGAGAAAAGGTCACCTGGAAACCTTTTTCAGAGATTAGAGGCAATTTCTTCAGAGGGGACAGATACTTCACTTGTCACCCAGTGCAGGGAAAGAAGCCAGTGAGTACTAGACACATGAGAATACACAGTTGTTTTAAGTCAGTGAGATAATGTGTTTTCAGATCCTGTCTAAAAGGGCTGAAACATTAATTCTGAGCTACACTGACAACATCTAGGTAAGAAGCAAGCTTCTCATTTATTCCGTCCTGAAAGACAGAAGAATAGACGTAAGGTGTAGTTACAATTAAACTAGTATTTTCCTATGAGATGTGCCAATTTCTAAGCAGGCTTCTCTTTATCCTTCCGCTTTCCTATCTAGCAATAAGCTTTTAAGTGTTTTGATTATAAGTTCAGCTCTCAGGGGAGGAGACAGAGGAAGGGAGGAAGCACAGAGCCTGAAGCAAGAGGACTTCTTAAAGCAGAAGACTATAGCAATTTCCATCACTGCCATGTCTGAAAACAGAGGTGTGCACAGACAGCTGATGCCCTGTTTTCCCCTTCAATATTTGCCACAACACAGCGGTTCAAGAGGCTTGTGCAGCACCTTACAGTCACCCAGAAAAAAAATCAACTTGATTTATGTCAAGAGGTATTACACAGCATGACAAAGCTCATCCTTCTGCAAAGACATGTAGCCAGAAAACATATCACTACAACTGTTCCCAACAGGTAGTCACAAGGCATTAAAACATCCACACACCCAAGTACTGGGAGCTGAAGTACCCTTCTGGGTCATGTTCCCAGTTGGAGCAATGGGGCAAGCTAGGTCCAGGAAAGCGACAGGCTGGTTTAGACCAGCTGAAATCCAATTATCCACACATCTACTGAAGAGGAATATCATGTGCAGTTTTTGGCCCTTCAGCACGAGAATGACATTGATAAACTGGAGCAAGTTCAGCCACCCAGATGCTTCCTCCCTTTTTCGCTCCCCTCCCCCTCCCCCTTTTTTTTGACACACATCAAGAATCTTAAGATTTAATGATACTTGGAGCTTGCCAGAGAAATGTCCTATCCAGCATGGCACTAATGATCTGACGAACTCTCACTTTCCACTAATCAAGAGCACAAAAGAACTTCTAAGAACTTTTTTTTTTTTAAGAAAGGGAAAGAAACTCAGGAAAACCTTGGTCACTTTCCACAGGAGCCATTTCTGAATGGTGACTAATGCAACACATCAACTGGATGGTGGTTTATCCTTTAGGAAGGAACCACCTGGTTATCACAACAGAGGCAGAGTTATCAAAAACCCAGTGTTTGCAGACTATCACCCATCCAACTCCCCACAGCTATTTTTTTCCAGAGCTCCTTCACATCCAACTCAATCTTTAGAGAAAAATCTCTTTCACACTGTTGTGTAAAAGCAGCGCTTGCTCACACCCGGCTCCTCCAGTAAAAGGGATTCCACCTGCCCACGGCCAGCCACTTCCTCAGCCTTTGAAAAGCCACCTGAGAATCCCTTGATCCCCCGCCAGCAGCATGCCCCAGCGCAGAGGCTGTGCTGCACCCACCTCCGCTCACCTGGCAGGCTGCGCTCTCAGGAGATAGCTGCAAAATCATGAATTCTCAGACTCAACTTTCGAGTTCTCAGGCAAGCCTAGACAGGCCTCATACTTACAAAACACAGGCAACTTAATGTTTAAGAAGCCGACTACATACGGCTCCCAAAAGCAGCATTATTGAATCTTTTTGTTTCGCCAGCCTTAGATAGTGCACTCAACCCACTAAAAACAATCTGAATTTCTGAATTTCTAAACGATCACAGCAGGACAACCCACTGATCCACAGGGACAAGACAAGACAGCACCATAAGTGACCCTACAAGATTGCCATGTTTTAACAAGAGGTATAAGGTCTTTATACAGTACCTTGCCAGGTACCATTGACCAGGCCTTTTCACTGGATCTGCCTCTAACTACTGAATAGTAACTCCATGAGAAGGAACCTACAAGCTTTACAGACAAAAGAAAACTATCTTTCAATGTCAGTACCAACCTCTGTTTGCCAACAACCTGCAACTGCCTGCTACATAAACAGTCTAAATATTATTGCACTCAAGTCATACTAGCAGTATAACCCCACCAGAAAATTTGACACCGCAGCCTTCACTGACCCATACTGCACATTAATGGATCATCATTGGGTGTGAGCCCTCAGCAGGATACTTCAAATTTAGCCTCTATTTTAAGTTTCCTTCCACTACAATACAGTTATCCAATGTGATAACAACAATAAGCCACAGAAGACACCTAGTAAACCCCTCCTACCTGTACCAGTTTTTCCTTCTCTCTAAAAGCCCACAGTCATTCCTACAATTTCAGCCTCCCTAAATCACCCTGTGTCTGTACAACTACATAGGATTCACTTACATGATTCCTGCAGCTGTACAGGAGGCTTTGAGGCGCTCATTATAAAGTGATTTTTCAATTATTAATAGAACAAACTCAAGCTACAGCAACATAAAAGCAGAAGAGAGAGGACAAACTTAGAAGTCCTGATCTGTGGTTAAGGTTTTAGTTTGAAGCTCATACTGCAAAAGGTGTGTAACTCGGTGTCAAAAACATGGGATCTAGAGCATTTGGGGGCCACAATGAATGTTGTGGGTGGGTTACACCTTAGCTCCGCTATGTTTGGACTCAACGATTTTTCAGTTCTTTTTCAACCTAAATGATTCTATGATTCTAAACCAAAACAAAAATTTGCAGCAATGGAAAGAGGATGGAACTTAACAGAGAAGTTGAGCCCCTTCAAAGTGGCAACAGGAGATTAGCAACTAAGGGCCTCAACATACACTTCAGGTGCCACATTTAGAAATGGCATTTAGATGGCACTGAAGCCATCCCATCATCCTCAGGTCTCTGTGTTGCTCAAGACCATTTGATCTGAATGCAAATATTAACAGCAGCAAGAGACAAAAGCAGGGAGCACAGAGCACAAAGTCCCAGAAACCGCCTTCAATACCATCCCAGCAGGCAATCAGGGCTGCGCACAATTCCAAGACAGGTTAACATTACTCCCTACTCTTTTCAACCTATACAGCGCTTGTGCCTTTTCTGTTATATGTATATAATACACAGACTTCCAAAGAGATTTCTCAATTTTGCCTAAATGCTACTCATTTTCACACACAGAGGTGGCAAGCAAGACTCTGATGTGCTGGTTCAACCAAGAGTGATCAGAGTCTCATGGAGAGTCCAGGCAAGACCAACTAAAGACACAGCCAACTGATATCATCATTTTAAGAAACCGAGCTCTGGCAGACAACTGTTTCTCCCCATGACAGCCCTGCAAGACCACAACTCTTTCCCCAACAGTACCAGCCTGCAGAAGCTGGTTAGCTTATGGTGGGTGTCGGCAGCTCCAAGCAAAGCCGCTGCAGAAGGGTGAAGCTTTTCCCCATACACATCGCTCCGGCTTCTCCGACTTGAACCTACAGTCGGATTTTGGCCGGGGCACCCGACACTTCTCCCCACAAGCCCTCGGCTCCTCCAGCCAAATCGCACCGGGGAACTGGACCCACCACTCGGGAGACGGTCGAAGCACCCGGGCGACTGCGGGGAGGAAGGGAGAGTGGCAAGACCACCTCTGGGCGGCCGGCACCGCCTCCACGTTCCCACCCGCCCACCGGCACCCCCGACCCGAGCCCCAGCCCTCCTGCCCGGCCCGGCCACCACCGCTTTCCGAGCTGCCCCACAAAGTTAGCGCCGAAGCCCCAGCGGCGAAACAAAAGATCCAGGAGGA